>JAQIVZ010000248.1:0-86493 GCA_034700945.1 Arrhopalites spinosus | reverse complement strand
TAAAATATCTTGGTGATCGGTTTACAAGGAACGGAGATAAAAAATCATAATCATTACTTTTTGATCTCCCTACGTACATGGTGTAAAATGAAAGACCTAGAGAAAAAAAATGTGTTGGGAGAGTATTGTGTACTAATATTAATAAGGATGGTTCGTGCACAAAGACATTTAAGATAACATCTTCTTTTGTTACTCGTACAAGTTGTAATACAGATATAATATTATTATGTTCCCTGACAAAATGGTGGTTTAAATTGTGTACACGAAATTAAAAGCTTTTCCCAAAATTATGCGTGTTGGATGATTACAATGTTCTATTCTTTTCTCTCTCTCTCTCTCTCTCTTTCTTCTTTTTTATATTGAGGAGAGTGATTCAAAAGCCCACCCTCCCATTATTCTCTTACCGTTATTGCTTTTCTCGGATCGTTACAGTTTTGGCGAAAAAAAAACTGGACGAGAATGGAGACTCTGCATGCCATGGGCTACTCTCTCTCTCTCTATAAATTTTACTGTGTAGTCTTATCTTTTTTTGTGGTAAAACACTCAAAAAACAAGTTGGTCCTCGCTCCTCAATGAGGATTCTCTCCATGGATCTAGCCTGTACTCAGATTTTTTCATCTCATTGTCTGTTTGGTTTTGATATTTATTTAGAGACAAAATAAAGCTTATATTTTTTTGTCTTTTATTTTAATTTTAAATTTTTTTGATGGATTCTCTGAGAATTTTACTTTTGTTGACATTATCAAAAATAAAAATAAAAATTGTCAAGTGATTGACGAGAATCTCATTCTCCTGGGATGTTACAAGTTGGGAGTTGGAAGATCAAGTTGAAATCAATTGACATGAAACTAAAAATGTTGACATGTTGTCTTTCTCCTTTTTTTATTTATTTTTCAAAAAGGTTTTTTCCTTCTTCCTCAAGGGTATGAGTTTATATTTTTAGACTTCATTTTTAAAAAAAATTGTTGACAAAAATGTTTTTTCTATTTCTGTCAACTCAACTCCTCCCCCTTTCCATCTCTAATATTTTTTGTCATGTGTAGACAAAAAGATAAAAAAGATATTTTGTGAGTTTTTGAGTTAGAGATGTTGCATGAGTTGGTATGAAAATTTAATTAAAAAAATTAGAGACAAGTAAAAGCTCAAGAGAAGTAGACAAAGAATTGATTATATTATTAGCTCAGCTAATAATACCAGACCTACCTTTTCCCCATCTGTACAGAGTCAAAGATAAAAACTTGAAAAAAAAATCTTTCAAGTTGAGCGATGAGTTGCATGCACATCTCATCGTCTCATCCTTCATTGCCATGGTTTGGCTAGCATGTCAGGAACGGTTTTTTGGGAGTTAGTACAAACAAACCATTTGTTGTACAATTTACACGTGAATTATTTATCTTGTCAACTGTGACTCTGTTATGTAACTTTGTAGTCAAATATCTCAATCCGTCATTTCCATTTAATTGGCAACATTCACCGTCTGTGTATGTAAATAGTACAAAAAAAATTGTAACATCTGCTAATTCTCTCTCTCTCTCTCTCTCTCTCTCTCTCTCCACTTGTTGTCATTCATTTAATTTGAAAATTTGAAATTAAAATTTGTACGAAAAAATACAAGAGACAATATTAGTACAAAAAAAATTAAAAACTTTTTTTTTTCTCCGTCTCTCTCTCTTGTATTCTCCTCAAGGTCAGTTGTTTGTTGCGGGTGACGTGAGAGAGTGAAAGGAGCCACAAATCGATATTTCATTAATTAATGCTAACTTGATTTAATGGCAAGATGCATAGAGCATGTAATTGACACATGTACGTCCTCATAGAAAACCAAGGGACTTGAGTTATAAACAAGATAGAGAGAGGCAGACAAAAGAGAGAAAGGGAGGATCGATAAGAAATTATAAATTTTGTGGGTAAAGATTTTGACTTTGAATGGCCTTTCTTTTGACTAGATACACGAGAGGATGTTTGTATACATGTATAATATTAATCATGTTAGTAATGCTATACGTTTTATTGGATGGTTGTTTATCATGTAAATTACCTTTATCTCTCTCTCTCCCTCTCTCTCTCTCTTGTATACAGTGATGAGCATAAAATTTATTTTAAATATCTTCATATATGACTGTATGTACTAGGTATGTACAGGACCATTTAGTTATGTAGAGAAATGGACAAGGTGAGTCACATACCACAAGCTTAATTTAATCAAACTTCAAAGGCAGGAAGTTGAATCTCACCAGAAATTACCACACAGTTTGAAAAGCACGCATCAACAAGAACATGATCATCATTTGAAAAAGCTTTTTAGAATAAATTTCCGTCTCTCGACCTTCAACTCAACAGGGATGAACCATCAATACCAACACGAGAATAACTCTGAGAGAGACAAGATTATTAACTCAATTTTAAGTACGTCTACTTTTAACAAATATTAACAAGTAGAACAGGAATACATTTTAATGAATTCAAGAAACAATTCTCAATCACGCGTGGCAGACTTTCTCTTTTCTTTTGTTGGAAAAAAAAGTTTTTCAACAACTTTTTTTTACAAGATGAGGAAGACCTTCAAGGTTTTGAGGCTTCCTTCTGCTTTTACCTTTTGTGTGTGTGTGTGTACATATTACTTCCAAATACTTTCACCACATTTCCATGTGATGGAACCAAGAGGACTTTTCTCTTTATATTTTCACCTCATCACTGTGATTGTAGCTGTCACTTAATTTGTTTTTGGTGGTTGTTTAAACTTTTCTCTCTCTCTCTCTCATTAATTATCTTTTCCTAAATTGATTTCCCTAGACAATCAAAAACTGAAGGAGAAAAAAAATTCTGTACAAACTGTTGCTTTCTCTTTTCTTTCTCTTTGAATATTTTATTATCTCAAATTACTAGTCTCCATTTCTCTGTAGATAGTTTTCAACAAAGAGAACAAAAAAATAAACATTTTATTTCTGTCGGCCTCATTTATTTCTAATTTATTCAAATTCAACTCATTAATTTCATATGAATGCACATTCTATTTTTCTCAATGCAAGTCAAGTCGATACACAAGAGAGAGAGAGAGAGAGAGAGAAAGTATCGAAGAAAAAGTGAAATTAATTAATCGCAATAAAAAAGAGAAATTAAAAATAGAAATGTAAAAGTAAGTATTAGTGAAGGGGATTTGTTGTAAAAGTAATCCTCATGGAATTTGACTATGAATGGAGCCAAAGTTGATCTAATTAACTTTAAAAATAAAATAAACTTTTTGAATATTTTTACAATCTTTTTTTTGTCCTCTCTCTCTCTTTATTTGGAACATTCTCATTTCACCTACCTGTTGTATTATCCTTGTTATACTTTTAAAAGTATAACTTTTTTATACATTTTAAATACTTTCATTCAATCCAACAAATGAGTTTTGTGGTACATGAGACGTGAAATACGGGGAGAAAGTCGGAGTCTAAATTCGGAGTGGGCTTGAGAATGACTCAAGTCAAAAAAGACGGAGAAAAGAGAAAGGAAGCGTGGGAGGGAGAGAGGAGGAGAGGAGGAGATTTGAGTGGGATCTCTCGTCACGATCTTTAAAGATGCCATGAAGATGTGAACAAGTAAAGAAGTAGTTGTGGACTGAGGATAGGATACGACTAGATACTTTGTAGACGGTAAGGGTGAGTGAGTATTGTAATTACATCCAGTTTGGATGGCTTCATAATACTCATAATAGAGAGAGAGGTAACTTTCTCTGTCGTCTTTGTCGAAACGAGCCCATTAGCTTTAATGACTGTGTATGACTCAATGAAGGAAAATAACTTGTGCTTTTTCTCATATTTATCCAACCAACATGGGACCTAAAAAAATCCATGCGAGTACCTACATAAATTTAAGATTAGCTAGGTTCCCAAGAAAATATCAATTTTCAAATCATTTTTTTCATATTTTAAATCTCGTAACCGTATCTCACACATGTCAACTCTCAACTGTGTGATGATTATGTACAATAATATTTTTTTGTACATTTTATAAATAAAAAAACTTTTCAATAGCAAACTTTATCAATACATTGTACAATCATGGAGATTGTACATGAAAATAGTAAATATGATTATAGAATTTATTATCATTATTATTTGGAATAATATTATTTACATTTTTTTTACACGTCATCCCCATTGTCAAGATGACTTTCTTCATGGATATGGCTATAAAATAGAAATTGAATGAGTCTATAAAGTTGCTTTGGTATAATAATAAATTTGATGAATAATATATATTCTCAAATTTAAATTTAGCCCCCACTTTCACTCTCTCTCTCTCTCTCGTGTAATAATGCTGTCAATGTCAGAATTTTCATCTTTCACTTTCTCCACTTGATACAAGTACAAGTAGAAAGTAAAATGGGGATGGATGGGAGTACCATGAGAGTTATTACTGATTGATCTACTTTGGTGCGTTGAAAATGAGTTTCAAGTTGATTAACCGCCTCTCCTGCCATTCACACGTGCCCATGTCCTCACCTTTCCTCCCTCGCTCCTTTTTTTTAAATAAAGAGACTTTGACTACAGAGTAATGTTGTTATTTTATATTTTCACAGAGTTTTTGACTTGAGTGGGGGGCTGTGAAATATAAAGGAGGGGAAAGTTTTTGTATGGGGAAAATTCCTTTTTGGAGGTTTTCCTCCCTGGTGACTCATGTCATATTGGTCTTGATAATTCTTCATAATTACAAGTCACGGGGAAGGTAACTAATGTGTACTATGCTGAATAGTTTACAACGTTATTTGTTACCCTCTTGGATTTTGTAGTGTACGTGTGATTATCTCAAGACTGTAAAACCACTACCCCTGTCCCTCTTCCTCCTCTCTCTCTCTATCTCTTGTCTTAAATATGCAAAAGTCTCAAGTGGAGGAGGGGGGAGATTGGAGACGTCAAAAAAGGGAAGAGTTTATAATATAATAATATGGTTGACATGTAATCATCTCGTACATGATTTTACTTGTAAAATGAGAGACTTTTATTATAAAAGATTGTATGAGAGAGACTTGTCATTACAAAAGGGAGAAAAATAGTAGATTATATTTTTTGGCAAAAAAAAAATAAGTAAATTTTGTCCCCTGGAAAATTTATGCATGATTAAAGATGGAAATTGGAAAATTTTACACTATTGAATATTTTCTCATTTCATAAAATGAGATTCAAGAGTTTTTTTTAACTTTCGAAAAAAACTCTCCCTCTCTCTCTCTCTCTCTTGACAAGGAATAAAAAGGGAGTTGATTGTTCACAAATTTTTTTTGTGTATTAAATTGCGTTTTTCTCAGTTATAAAGTATATCAGAGTAGATTTCTCTATTGGAGTACATAAATGTGTGAGAGATATATGGTCCAAGTGATGAAGGAATAAATTTTGTTGGTAGATGTATATAAAAAAGAGAGAGTATGTGTAAAAAAAAAGTTTGGGAGCTCATTGGAAAGCTTCAGTACCTTGTCAACTGAACAAATATTTGCTCATGGTCCTCTCCGCCACACGTCTCGTCGTCCATGACTATGGCTCAATTAATTGATTTCTCCCCTCCCCTCTTCTGTCATCTCTCTCTCTTGGTTTTCTGAGTAGTCGAGTAGATTTAGAGAGTAAATTATATCTGTGGTTTAATTACAATTTTTTGGGTCAATTTAATTGAACTTTTTCTCTGTCTACACAAAAATGTCTGCTCAGTCTCTAAAGTCTCAGCTTACCTTACACAAACTTTTTGGGTGGTTATCTTTATCTGACCTTGACATTTTGAATTCTTGAAATGGAAACAAATCTTTATTTTAAATAAATAACATACTGCGCTTTAGTATATAAAAGTAGCTTATAAAATATGGAGGATACCTGTAGAATTTAATTATTAAAAAAAATAATGTCAAATCATATTTAATTTTTTCATTGCAATAGGAAATATTTATTATATAACATTTTCTCATTTAATGACTAAAGTTCCTAAAGAATCTCATGGAGAGAGAGAGAGAGAGAGAGAGAGAGAGAGAGAGAGAAAATGTTTGTACATATTACGGGAGTTATATAAAGAGAAAAGGGAAAGAGGATTGAGCCGGAACCCACAGGATTTCATGACATCCGGTAGCATGCATATGTGTCTTATATATATTTATATAAGTATGTATGGAAGATATAATTTTTTTTTGTTTGTTTATAAGGCGTTGAGTCTATCCAAGAGAGAGAGGGATGAGAAACCATGTTTTTTTCCCTACAGAGAGAGAGAGAGTCAGTAGCAAATGACGATGAGGACAGTTTATTTGTACAATGTTAAGTAAAGAAATGTACGTCATTGAATTTTCCTGTGAAGAGACAAAGAGAGAGAGAGAGAGAGATGGCTCAAGGTTTTTTTTTGAGGGGGGGGATGGAGTGATACACATAGCAAGTGTTTTTATGGAACAAGATGGCGGCAATAAAGATAGATATGGGATGTCATAATTATTACATGAATCATAAAGATTTTCTTGTTTCATTCTTTAACTCTTTTTTGAATGCCAGTCAACACCATGATTTTCATTTTACCACCAAAATGTTATCCAACAATATTCAAGTAGACAAGTTTCCACTTGTTTTCCCTTTTTTTAAGCTTCCAATAAAATGAGTGGAAATGTTTCATCTTTTATATGGAGACAGAGAGACAGAGAGAGAGGGATAAATACAATAAACAAAAACAGTCAGCAAATAAACAGTTGACGCTTACTTGAATATTATTCGACGATCACTAAATTCTACAAATTTAGTGCATCTCGACAAAAAAAATTCTTAAATAAATAAAAATGATAAACATTTAAAATTCATGAATCGCGATAGTCACCAAAAAATTTTTTTTTGACTCACACTTCACACCCTTGACAGAATAGTGATGGTGTCATATGTCATACATTTGTGAATTTTGTGTGTTAAAGTGAATTTTGACATTTTTAAAGAAAAATAAATAAATTTGAAATTCATAATAATAGTTCCTCTCCATTAACCACCATTGTGGTACGAGTATGGCATTATGTGTGAATATAAATGTGTTTGAAAACTTGCATAATAATGAAATTTTTGTTTGATTTTTTTTTCACTCTAGAGTTTGGACAAACTACAAATACATGGAACATATCTCAAGTTGAAAAATCTCCTTGAAAATTCAATTCAGTCTCAGCGCCAGCATCCACTAGAGTTTGAATATCCCGAAAAACGGATTTTACCAGGTTCTTGAAAGTGACACTTGGACAAGAGAAAGAGAGAAGAAAAAAACCACCATCACCGCTTTTAAATTAAAAAGCTTCTCCATCCCATTTCATTGAGTAAATATTCATGATGAGAATCCGTTTTGGATGATTCAAGAATCGATTTACAAGACCAAGAGAGAAAAAAAGTAGAAGAAACTCGTCAACTTTTCCTCTTCTCTCTCTCTTGTACACACAGAGGAAGGAGAATAACTGATTTTTTTAAAAAAAGAGAGTCCTTTACTCTACAGAGACTGTCCCTGTGTTAATATATATTTTGAGATAAAAAAAGTAAAAGAATCTCTCTTCCAACAACTCATCGAGAAAAGATGACATTGGGAAATGTGAGATCAACAACTTTAAGATGAATTTAAATAAATAAAAATTTATAAACAAAAAATAATACAAAAAAACCCCCACTCTTGAAATTTGAACCCCATTCTCAACAACTATGTACACTAATACATTGAGAGTACAAAAAAAAATATTGGCAAACTTTTGTTGTGCAATTCTAGTGCATTTTTAGAGAGAGAGAGAGACAAGGAAGTAAAAAAAGGAGAGGCTTTTGTTTGTCAAAGAAGAAGGAGGAGGAAAAGAATCTCAACAAAAACAGAATTTTTTCTTGCTTTCTTCCTCGTATTATTTACGCATCCAAGTGTCTTGACTGAAAAAAAGGAAAAAAAGAAGAAGAGTGACTGCCCCTGCCCCAAAGAATCCAATCGCTTTAACCAATTCCCAATTTCTTCAAGAAAATTCACAACTCTTGTATCTTCTCTCCAGAAAACTCCAGTGCCATTGCAATTGTTCCCTTGGACAGTCGTCCAAGTGTGCACTAATTCAAGGATAGAAGAAATGTGCATCTCCATGTGGATGTGAGATATAATTTGGTACAAGTATATCTGTACAGAAAAAAAGGAAGAAAAAGACGAAGGGACGTAAATCTTTCCGTAATAACACAGAACACAGTTGGTCTCCAAACAGAGAAGGGAGTGATCAGTCGGAGACCTCCGTGGTGGAGAAACTCTCTAGCAATCAAATAGCATTTAATCGCAAGTACTATTCTGTACAATCACTCCCTACTCCCCAACACGTCCTTGTGAATCCTCCATACTCTTTAGTTTCTACTCTACATTTAAAGACAAGAGAGTTGGTGAAGAGACCTTGTTTTTTTAGGAACAAACAATCTTTTTTTTGGGTACACTCTCCCTTGTGTATTCTCATTGGTGTTGGTGTTGGTGCTAGTTCTGGTTCTTCTCACAATCTCACTCGTGCTAAGCCTCCCATTAATGAAATTTTAAACCCCGTCGTCTCATTCCTAAACTACAAGCATTACAAGTATTCCCTATTAGCTACTCGTGTCGACCCAACCTCTCTTCTTTCTTTCAAAAGATTCCAACAACAATTCTTCGACACACAAAGTCACTTGATAAAAGACGGGGAAAAGAGGGAGTGAGGAGTGTAGAATGTGTTTCGAGTTGGTGTGTATTTAAACATAAATGTGTACTCTTTTATTTTCTCTCTCTCTTGTGTGTAGACTGTACAAAGAGGAGAATAGTGTAAACTTCAATTTGAGATGCACTTGAAGGTACTCCCTAATTATGCTCTATAAACTGTGTCGAGTTTCTCAAAGGAAAATAAATTGAAAGAGAGAGACCTTGACTACTTTTACTTGTACTTGTAACTAGCAAACCAACTACCCGTAGATTTTCTCCTATGAGGAGACATTTCGTCGTATATTTATCAAAAAGAATTAGGTGGTCGAGCCTCTCTCTCTCTCTGTGTCTGTGTCAAGTGATACGACTAAGGGAGGCGAGAAGAGGAGGGAGATAGGGGGGACGTGAGCCATTCACACTGTGGAATTAAAAACAATTGCTAGTGCCAAAAGACACATGATTAATGGACGGATTTCCGACACACAACAGAGTCCCAGCCCA
The DNA here is from genome assembly GCA_034700945.1 of Arrhopalites spinosus. Classification (NCBI taxonomy): domain Eukaryota; kingdom Metazoa; phylum Arthropoda; class Collembola; order Symphypleona; family Arrhopalitidae; genus Arrhopalites; species Arrhopalites spinosus. Next base: position 77,340 of record JAQIVZ010000248.1, on the reverse strand, counting down.
AAGTAGAATACACTGAGAGGAACGACAAACAAGGACTCTCTAAAAAACATTTTGAGGATTCTTCTCAGCCTCTCTCTCTCTTTATAAGTAGATCACAAGATCAAGATCGAACTCATCCCACTTTTTTTTTATTCTTTTTCTCCAAGAGGAGGAGGACTGAGAAAACAAAAGAGAGACAAGAAAGTGAAAAAAGGACACATCCCCCCCTCCGTCTTATTTCTTACAAGTACAAACACTCACCCAGCGACTTTACTCTCTGTCTTGATTTTTTATCTTGAGAAATTGAAGAGAGAGAGAGAGATAAAAGGAATTTGAAAGGAAAGTCAATGCAATTGACAAGAAAAAGTATAGAATTGACATCCTCCCTCTCTCTCTCATTTCTCTATCTTTCTATTTTTTTGTGGTGAAGTGAAATCAAAAGGAATTTTTTTTTGAACAAGAATAACTTTAATCTTGTAGGCTAAGTGTGTCTTTGTACATGTACAAAAGATAAAAAGAAGAAGAGAGCCGGAGTTTATATAGATATTTGAAAAAGATAAATAAAAAAATATTATTTATTTCTCTCCCCTCGCTTTCTCCAATATAATCTAATAGACACCATCCATAAACCATGTAAAATGCGTAGTACGTAAAAAAATGGGACTAAAGTGGAAATAGAAGAGAGAGGCAAAATAACACAGAATATTTTTTGTTGTGTGTATTTGGGTGATTTGGCAAGAAATTTGAGAATAATGCAAGGCTGTCTGTTGACGGCAGCAGCCATGAGGAACTAAAGTGCACACATAGTGTGAGGGAAGCGAGAGAGAGAGAATTTTGGGGAGTCAAGATAAACGTCATGCTATTTCACATTTTCATTCCCATTGCCGTCATGATGCACCATTGACACCCTGATGGATGAATTGACTTCCGAAAGTATACCACAAACAACTCTCCTCCCAAAAATAAAATATACCACACCACACACTCTCGCAGTCATAGCCCCCCTCCATCCTAAACTCTAACCAAACTTTTTTTTAACGCTGTCAAATTGATCCAAAGTTACAAGTGAGGTTTTTTTGAGTTGTGCAAAAAAAACGTTTTTATTTTTTACTAGCAAGTCAATGGAAGTTTTTTTTTAAAAAAATAAGAAGTCTTCAAGTTCATTCAAAACATTTTAAAAATAATTCTGTCTACTTCTCCTACGACATCCAAAAATATTCCTCAATGTTTTGTCTATTTTCTCTGACGACAACATACAAAAATTTTAGTCAAAAAACGACAAAACATTTAAATTCATTGACTAGAGAACAGTCTTGAAAATTTTTGTGTGAAATGAGGAGTGGTTTTTACTGAAAAAAAGTCACGTGGAATTTAATTACGAAAATTCAAAATGTGCAACAGAACTTTGTTTTGTGTTGGACTTTGGGATTATTAATTACTTGTGTTAAGAGTAATTAAAAAATGTGTACAATTTTTAATTTATTATAGACACTCTCCAATTTTGAAAAAAATTATGTCATAATCATGATTTAAAAATGAACAAAAACAATCCCATAAAAATGTTACATTGTCGCCAATAAGAAAAAAAGCTAAGGAATTGATACATAAAAAGAGTAGAAAAAAATTCTTTCTCTCTTGAACTATTTAATGTATGACGTATATATAAAAAATAAAATAAGTTGCAACAATTTTTTCTGGCTATGACAAGTTAAACTAGTGGGTCGAGGAAAATAGTTTTTTTGGGGGGTTTAAAGAATGGGATAGAATTTGTGGGACGATGTGCTTCAATAAAAAAAATAGAAGGAAGCGGTAAAAAGACATCATTTTTTTAAACTACGAGTCATTCTAAGAGATCCTCCAAGGCGACAAACGGAAGGAGGATTTCAATTCCAGAATTTTTTCTTCCTCCTCTTCCTTCTGGACACTTTGTGTAGTGTATGTGCACTTGGCAAATGTGAAGATCTTGTGTAATAAAATAAACTCGTTGGCCCGTTTTTTTCTTGAAACCTATTAAAATTGAAACGATTTTCTCTTTTTTCCTTCTTGGAAAGAGAGAGAGAGAGAAAGTACATAGACATTAGGTAGGGAGTATGTACAGATAGAAAGAGAAACATTGGAGGTGATAAAATCTTGAAAAATGGGGGGAGAATTTGTAGAAGCGACAATGCAAACTCTTATCAAAGTTACGAGTGATGAGTTGCCCTACTCTTTGTGCAACGAGTCGCTTAATAACTCATCAGACCCCGTCTACAATTTTACTTTGGACTCTCTACTCTGCAACAAGTCCTACAATCCTCCCAGCTATGTTGCCGTAAGTCTTTTTTCTTCATTCAAATCCTCTGAATTCACTGGCCATTACTAAAACCATTACTAAAATAATTTTAATAATTAACTTCTTTTTATTTTTACAATTATAGTCTTCTTAATTTATTACAACTCACAAAATTAATTTAATAATTCTTTCCTTTTATTTGAGTTTCTAATTTCTAAAATTTATTGAGCCAGTAATTAATTTCATAATTTAGCCATTAAAATCTGTGATGTTAATTCCACAAGGACTAGGCACTTAAGACTGGAATATTATTTAATTAATTTATAACCCTTCCTCTATTCTATTTTCACATTTTCCATTTGTACTTTCACTATTTCTCACTGACCTTGTACAACTTACTAACGATGAGGGGGAGACTGGGAAAATAAAATTTTAAGAGTTTTTTTACATGAATAAAAATTGCAGGGAATTGAATTTGACCATTTTGACCTTTCTCTTGTAAACTTTTCTCCAAGTAATTTCTCTTGTTGTTTTCATAGCCAAGTATCAAATAATATTTTATGTTATATAATTTTACAAAAAAAAAATATTTTAGCCTCAATTTTCAAATGTCCATCCACTGCAGCTGCACTACATTTTCCGTGTCATAAAATTGAATAAAACATTGGGCGGGGAAATGTTACCTGACAACTTTTTACCAGGTACAAGTAGAAGAAAAGAGAAAGCAAGAGAGAGAGAGAGAGAGAAAGGGTTGGCTCAGTTTGTATAACTTTGGAAATAATTTGTTAATAGAAATAAAAGCATATTATAAAATATAACAATGGACATGTGTAGACATAAGGGAAAGAAAGGAAAAGGAAAAAAAAGGTCGAAGGAGGAAAGAGCCTGCAATTTGTTTTATGGCACTTTGAAGTACAAGACCATTTTCAACCATTCTTTATTTTATACTCCAAAGTTTACACATTTGGCCTCAAAGGACTAGTTTGAGGCATTACCCTCCATCCGATTTATAAGAGAAAGCACCAAAAAAGAGAAGGGGAGAATATGGCCAAGAAATTGTAAATATTTTTTATCAAATGTTTCTCATATTCTGACACCAAATATAAACCAAAAAAAACATCCTCCTCCCCCCCTCCAAGGAAAAAATTCCTGATGGTACCATATGTAAAATATAACTGAAATTCATTAAATTACCAAATATTCTCCCCCTCTCTCTTTAGTTCAACATTCTCTTCAGTGAAAGTAGTTTAACGTTAACGATCAACTATTCATGTTTATTGTATAATTTGTGGCGATGCGGCAGTCTATTAATCCCCTCCCTCTTTTCAAAAAAATATTTCCATTTGCCTCCAATTTTTAAAATATCCGCATCAGTTCAATACAGAGAAACCCCAAAAAATGTAAGCTGTAATTTTTTTTTTACTTTATACAAGTGAAAGCAGCGTCAATGATACGTATACAATTTCCGGTTTAATTTTTAATTTGTGGGTTTTATTTTAGAAGCAGATGTGAATCTCAAAAATATTAATTGTAGGCTGTTAAAAATATATTACAAAAATTTTACAGTCCCTCCCAAGTCTCAACGCTCAGTTTTTGTTGTTGTTTTTAATGTTGTGAGGCATTGATTTTTATATTTTTGCCTTGAGTTTCCTTTTGAGTGACAGTAAGAAGGAGTTTCGTCATGGATGGCCCAAAGAGAATTTGGCATTGTCTTTCCAAATCCGATTCCCCATGTCTTTATACTCTACAGTCATTATAGACAAAGGGAAGAAGCAAAAAAAAAAAAGTCAAGCTGTAGAGAGAGAGAAGGAGAGAGAGAAGGAGAGAGAGAGAGAGAAGTTTGGCCAAGTCAACAAAATTTATGGTCATTTTTTTACACATAAAAAAAAGTGACGTACTATCTGTATTCCATAAACTGATTCACTATCTCTGTTCCAATAGAAAAAAGACAAAAAAATGGAATAGCACACACACACACATATATGTATAGAAACGAGTGGGAGCCATTCATGGACAATTTCATAATAACATATGATACGGAATGGTGTTTGGATGGAGAGATGGAAGAGAGGGGGGAGGGGGTGATTTAGTTTGGGAAAAACTATATGGTCCATGATTTGAGTTGGAAGTGTGTGTGGGGAGGGAGGGGAGGGGGGGGGGTTTCACGATGTGAGCCAATGAGAGAAGGGAGTCATAAAATGTTATCTTGATTTCTTTACAAAACCACCATCACAGTTCTGCCATATGTTCTCCCCATGAATTCAGTATGAGGCGAGTGATGGTGCAAAAAAAAGAGCCCGAGTGCCCGACTTTTTTCTATTTTTTTCCGTCTTCTCCTACGCTTTCTACATACCACGTCGCTCAACCCTTTGACTGCATGACACGCTCATTTAGGCCATTTGATGCATGCTGTTGCATGCATTCTACTACTACTCAGCACTGAATTCCTGGTTTTTTCCTCCTCTCTCTCTTGTTCTGCACTCTGCATTCTATGACCGACTCTATTTTTTTGCGTGGAGAGAGACAGACAGAAAATTTGATGAATTTGTTGGCTGAGTCGACCATGGAATTTTCTATTGTTGACTTTCCCCTTCTATTGTGACAGGGCAGAGGAGAAAGAGAGAGAGAGGCGTCAAATTTTGTAATAAAATTGGACAGATTTTGTCTTGTACAATTGACTCTTGTTTGACAATAGGAAAGACTTGTGTCATCATCTTGTTCATCATGCTGATAGTTGTACATATATATGTATATATAAATTTAAAAAAAAACATGTCATGCTGATATGATGCAGTCATTCAAAAATTGAATCAACTCAATTTCTACCACCAAAATGAGATTTTCAATTTGAGATTTTATTAATCTCCTCAATCATCGAGACTGTCGTAGTTTCTGTACACGTACATATACGTATTTTTGAAATGGAATTCGTCAATCTAGAAAATAAATGTGATTTGACACTCAATCAACATGTGACCCTGACTAGGCTAATGGCATGTAACTTTTATAGGCCATCCATGTTATATGTGGAGTCATAAAAATATATGAAAAATAGCCTCTCAGTTGTTGATTAACTGAAAATGTAGTGGCCTCCTCGGAGTCCTTTTTCCTCTCATGGGATAGATAAGACAAGGAAGGCCATTGTTTTATGAATGAATGATCTCCTATAACATGCTATTTGTATTTTATGTTCATCTCCCTGTCATTGGTCTCTGTTCATTCACATGGGTTGCCATTAGACTCCATACGTGACACATTGAACTGTCACTCCAGTGTTCTTGTTGTCACTACCTATCTATAAAAAAAAATAGAGAGAGAGAGAGAGGCTGACTGGTCCGGAATTACAGGCAGTGGGGCAGACAAGACGTTTTAGAAAAGTTTTAGGAAATGTATAATGTATACACATGGGACATGGAGTCCCTTACAAGAGAGAGAGAGATAGTAAGAGACTAGTAGAAAATCATTGAGGATGAATATAAACTAGTGAAAGTGACAGTTTAAAGGATGAGATGATCACTTGAGTTGTTACATTTTCATTTTTCATACAATTTTGAACTTGTCACTTGTCCTCTGCCAAATGTCTTTTTTTTTCTTGCACATATTTTTCCCTCATGTCTCTACACATTCCAAAACTATTATAATAATGTAAGGTAAGTACTTGGCAGGTTGTCAGGACAAGGGAGAGTGAGCTGGGGAGAACTTAAACTTTCTGCTTGTCTGCTTCTCCAGTTTCAATTTCTTAAGCCTCAAAAGAAAATTTCAAGTTGGCGTCTTGTTCTCTCTTCAAATATCTCTCTCATTTTCCCTCTCTCTTTCAAATGTTAATCTCTCTGTAGACTCAACACTTAACAATTTTCAACAGTTGATCATGACATATGACAAAGGATCGGGCGGTCCATTTGAATAATTAACAATCACTTGACACAATGAGCTAGGTACGCGTATGTTCCTTTTTACTTGACAGTTTCAAATCTTCACATAAGCTGTTTATTGATATACGTATATACATGCATAAGTAGCTCTAGTTGTATGAGTAATAAATATTTTATTTTTTGTACAAGTTTTTTTAAATTTTATAAAAGTACAGATACAAAAATATTTCTAAAAATAGGAGGGATAATATTTAAAAAATGGAATATTTTAAACTAAAAACTATTTAAGCCAAATAATTAATTAAGATTAAAATAATAATTGTGAAATTCCATATTATACATGTTATAGTCCTATTTATAGCTACCCCTTGAGTGATTTTGAAGAAGAGGAGGGCATCTGTTTTGAGACTAAAGTTTCTAAAATCTCCTTGAAAGATTATTCTAGATAATAAGATACTTAAGAGAAATACAAGTAATATGTAAGCTAGTCAAGGAAATTGAGACCCGTAAGGATTGTTTAGATGAAAGTCACACAACAAAATCCACGGACTTACACAACATCACAACAGAGAGAGAGAGAGAGAGAAAGTCAAGTAACTTTTGATTTCCTTTCTCTCTCTCTCTAAAAAGAGGCCCTTGATGCAAAACAAGAAGAACAACAAGGGGGGGATATAATATCTCGAGTTTTCCTCTTCATTTTACAGGAGGACGGTCTGTAGAAAAGCTCAAAGTTTTCCGAATTAATTAGCATCACACTCCTCTCATCCTAAACCGTTTGCCTTGTTGTCCTCCTTTTTTCAAGGGGGTTCTTGTTACTCAAACGTCAAACCTAACAATTGCACAGCTCACAGCTTTTCCCTTACATGTAGTCCATTTCAAAAAGAGAGAGAGAGAGAGAGAGAGAGAAAAAAAAGGCAGAATATTATAGGCGTATTTATTATAATGTTAAATTAAACATGTTAAGAAGATTAAATGAATTAGTTATATACAGAAAAACAAATTAAGAGGAATATCAAGTTGGTTTTTTGAGTCTTGAGTGAGTCATTATTATGATTCCAAGTGTACTGTAAAATTCTACGCATTTATCTTTATAGGGAGAATATTTGTTGTACTATACTCTAATAATGGCCTTTCTCTCTCTCTCTCTTGTGTGTGGGGAAAGTAGAAAAGAAAGATGGGAAAAAAAGTTTATTTTTTTAGGTGGGTGACTAGAAGAGAGGGAGAGGGGATGGGGAACGAGTTTTATAGTGAGGAAGAAAATTCTAGTTTAATTTGAACAAAGAACAATCATCTCAATTAATGCGTGTAAGTTTCTACACTAAAATTCTAAGCCTCCCTTTATTTGTGTATTTTTCAATTCTAATGACGCCAACTTTCCCGTCTCTGCAATATTTCCCCCCCTCTCTCTCTCTCTTGGCCTAAACTTGAGAGGGAATAAAGAAAAACAAGGGGAAGAATGGTAAAAATAGGCTTTAATGCTTCATGTAGAATAAATGGAGCTTAATTAGGCTCTTTAATAGTCCACTTTGCTCACTCTAAAATTTATAAAATATGAATGTGCCTTCTCTATGGTTTTTTTCGGTTATGTGAATTCGGAGGATTTTATTAATTAATGAGAATGAGAATTTAAAATTCTAATTTTTTTTGTGAGTTGATCTTCTCTCATACTTAACAATTTTTTTGTGTGTTTTTTTTACAGAATTTTTCAGCGAATACAGAGCTTCAAAAAGTGGTGTCAATAGTGGTGCCGATACTGTTTGGGATAATATTTGTAGTGGGATTATTTGGGAATGCTCTAGTGGTCATTGTGGTGGCATCAAATCAACAGATGCGGAACACAACGAATCTTCTAATTATCAACTTGGCCTTAGCTGATCTTGCATTCATAATATTTTGCGTACCTTTCACAGCAGCAGACTATGTCCTCTCCTATTGGCCCTTTGGAGTTTTGTGGTGTCAAATGGTTCAATATTTGGTGATTGTGACGGCCTATGCCAGTGTTTATACGCTGGTCCTCATGTCTTTTGACAGATTTCTAGCCGTCGTCTATCCCGTCGCCTCTATCTCCATACGGACTGAACACAACACACTTCTTGCCATTGGTGTCACTTGGATCATCATCCTCTTGTCTTGTCTTCCCGCCTTTTTTGCTCATGGCGTGGAAACCTACAAGTAAGTCCCATTTTTTTATTATACAGATATTCAAACTAAAAACCCATTCCAATCCTTTTTTTGTCTAAATTATTCCCTTGAAAAATTGAGCCCTCCTTTTGCATTCTATTTGTAGTTTACATCGTAAATTATCTAGCCCTTGAAAAAAAAAGTTTTTTTTTTCACAAGTAGTGGGGTAGTGGTGGTGGCGGTGGCGGGGAAGAAGAAGGATGGAATTTCACCCGGGTTTTTGTTTGTACAGGAAGCCATCTGGAACAATCAGTGAAGAAATGTGAATAGAGATTCCTAGGGATGAACTTTTCTCTCTGTGTGAGGACTTATTGCTCTTAATGTGACACACACTGAGAGTCCAACATTAAGAGACATATTGCCTCCAAAATAATTTTCTTTGGCACGACTTAAAGTGCTGAGAAATTAAAATTTGCATTGCTAATCCTCCTCCTCTCTCTCTTGGTTTATCCTTGAGCGAAAAACTCTTTTTCCCTCTTGGCCATGGCCAAGAGCCCTAGCCAAGAGGATGAGGGTTTAGTCCCCAATTGGAAGTGTAGGATGCCATTCATTTGACAAAGGTATGCGTGTTTGTCGGGAAGAATAGAAGAAAATTTAATGAGTCGATGCCTCGTTTACTCCTGGATTATTATTAATCGCTTCTCCAAAAACCACCACCAAGAATTTTCTCTTTAACAATCCACATTTCTCCCTTGATACCTCGTTAGCATATACCCCCTCCCCCGCCCCACTCCTTTTCCTTATTATTCCACGAAATATCATATTCTTCCGCCCCCCTCCCCCTTAAATATTCTCTCTCTCTCTCAGAGTCTCTAGCCAAATGATCCTCTACAATTAAAAGATTATTCAGCTCTCTTGCCATCCTCATCTTCACTAACACGTACAAGATGTACAGAGAGAGAAAGTAAGAGAAAAGAAAAAATCCTCACATGTTATTCATTCCAAAAAAGAATATAATTTTTTTACTTGCAAAAAACTTGAACAGAGAATAGTATTCTCAGAATACTGACATGTGTCCATGTGAAATAAAGAATAATTGGAATTAATATCTAACATTTAACTATTTAATGCAACTTGGTGAAGACTCGTCTGACTGGAATAATTAGATGAACTTCAAGGCAAACTCCAACTCCACTTGGCAGGAAAATTGGAAAGGCTGCTTTCACTCAGAGTAGAGTTCACAGAGAGAGAGAGAGAGAGAGAGAAAGCATCAAGTTTAAATAATATAAAGAAAATTGTACATGTACAAGAATTTAATTTAAACATAAACTAAGACTCATCAAATGGTAAAATGTACAAAGTCTTAAAAACTCTTGGAAAAGGAGAAAACTGAGAGATGAGTTAATGAGTGAGGAAGCAGATGGTTCAAAGTCATAAAACGGTACAAATGATGTACGTGTGAGTCTCCTTATTTTATAAACGTACACCAAACCCCAATGTTTTTCTGGGCTCTTCAAGGCAAGGCCCCCACTAAAAAATTAGAGGAGTGGAGGAGGAGGACAAGAAATAGACAGGAATAAAGTGAAAGTATAATCATAGCTTATAAAATTATGTATATTAAATTATCCACACACACACACTACTCTCAAGCACACCTATAAATTGTATCTCAAGCTACTAAAGAAAAACGACCACTTTTCACTGGCACTAGACAATAAAGGGGGTGTCCTTCAAAACCCATTTTTTTGCCTGTTTTATACTTTCACTGTGTCATTATTACCATTGGGTAAGAGTAAAAGTTTTTTTTTGTGGAGGGCATCAAGAGAAAATAAAGATTTTTCATGTGGACAAAAAAGTAAAGAAATGTATGCCAACTATTGCGTAAAATATTTAAAGGAGAGGGAGGGGGTTAGGGGTGCTTGATTTGCATAACTTTTTACTCCAAGTCGTCCATGGTGTGGAATTCTTTATTAGTCTTCACCGCATCTTCATTTTTATCATGCTCTTCTTTTTTTTGTCTTGCAATTGGATTGTGCAAATAAGGACTGTACATTGTACGTGAAGAATTTTATACTGAAAAAAGTCGACAGCTTTATGGACTTTGACGTTTCGTCATTTGCCAGTTCATTCTCTCTTTGTGTTAAAAATATAAAGAAGAAAAAAATCATTTGGAATATGTTTAAAAAATTATGTACAGCCTCCCATGAAAATTCCTCATTTATTTCTTTATGACTTTTTTTTGTTTCATCTTGAAAATTTTATATTGTGCAAAAAACACAACTACAGATGAGAGAGAGAGAGTGCATGGGAGTCAAGAGGTTAATATATTAAACTTTTTTTTGCACTAGATTGTGAAGAGTAATATTATATACTTATAATATAAGCTATAAAAAATACACTCATTTTTTTGCCAGGCCAAAAGACACAAAAGACATTAAAGTCTAACTATTGATCAAGTGGAGAGGAGAGAAAAGTTTTTTTCGTAGAACTTTCATTTTTTTTACCTTGCGTTGACTTGACTTTCTCGTTATTTTTTTGCATGATTAAAAAAAATTATTTTTTATACTCAAGAATATTTAATTTAATATTTAATACACTTTTCTATGTCCTTTCATTAATTTAAACGAGTTAATTGGCTCCTTTTTTTATGTAGCCAATCTTTTTTTTAATAGGCTACCTATTTAAATACGTCAAGTGATATCAAAGTTTTCATCCTTGCTCTTTACATTGATTCCAGTTAATAGTTAATTTTTTAAATTTTTTTTTTAAATTTTTGTCTGTAAAGTTTTAATTTTTGATTTCATCCTTTTTTTTAGAAAAAAAGAGAAAGTGCCCCTCGTAAATTAAGGGGTAGGTTTTGTATAATAAAAGAATTGAGAATTTTTCCAGTTATTTTTTCAAGTATCATAAACTTGAAAAGAAGATTGTGAAAAAAAGAAATTTCCATTTTAAAACTCTACGTCTCGTAATTCTTTTTGAAGAGTTGTTGAAACAATGAGAAGTTAGAGAGTAGAATGGGAAAATAAAATATTGGGAAAATTGGCTATTTTGTTTCCAAATGGAATTTTTTTTTCAATTCCCAATTTTTCTCTCTTTCTCCATATAAATTCACTGTAACATTTCAACTCCATGTTATCGTTTAGTCAAATCATATTGTCAAAAGAATACAAAGTAAAAAATAAAGAATTGAATGTATATCCACCATGAAAAAAATCAATGTACTTTCTCCTCTCTCTCTCTGTTTCTTGTACAAATAAAAGTAGAGAAAGAACAAAGAATAGACAATTTTATATGACAAGAATACAGTTTTGAATTAAACCCAACGTAACTATCTCGAGAGAGAAAAAAATAGAGAAAAACGTGGAATAATAATTTTTCACCTTTGAACTTTTCTTATGATTCACTAAAGAGAGAGAGAGAGAGGAAAAAAAAACTTTCCACTACAGAGACAATGACAATGTACAGTCAAAATAAAGGGGCTTGAAACTCTCGAAATATTATTTGGATGAATGAATAAATTGGTGAAAGCTTAAGGTATAAGGGTTAAGTAGAAAACATGAATGAGGCCTTGAAATAAAATATTGGAGTTGGAACCAACGAGGATTGTGAAAACAAGAGAGAGAGAATAAAAAGGTGAAAGTTGTGCTCTAAGCTGATGAGAGAGAGAGAGAAAGGGGTTGACAAGATGATCGTCAGAGTAAAAAATCCTCCAATGGAAAACGTCATCAAAAAATGTTCAAGGGGGAGAATAAAAAATCACTTTTATTTCCTATTTCAAACTAAGATTATTATTCTATTCTTTCTCTCTCTCTCTAGCCATTGCAATGAGTATGAAACACCCGTCAACACTTTTTCTTTCTTTTTCACTTTCACTTTCTAACATGAACGTCTGTTACATTTCTCTGTTTCTCTCTCCTTAACTTAAAATTCATTGTAGATGAGAATGAATGAAAGGAGAGAGAGAAAGTGTGCAAATAACAAGGGAGAAAACTATTATTATTATTGTTAGAGAACAATTATTATTATTATTCTAGCCATGACACAAAATATAAAAACTACAATGTGTACACGAGAGAGAGAGAGAACAATACGAAGCCGAGTTATTGAGAACTGTTGAAAACGTGGCCAATCAAAAAAGTTTTTTTTTTTGTAAAGATCAACTGATGCGCAATAATTGCGTCTGCACTTTGTAAAAGCTCATATTACCACTACAACTATCACCAACTTTCTTTTTTTTTACTCTAGATTTTCAACATTATTATAGGTATAAAACTTTTACCTATGCCACAAGTTAGAGAGATAGACAATAAAATTAATAGTTTTTTTCTCTTTATTTTTCTTTCCTAGAAAAAATACACGTTTATTATATTTATTTTTGTCTGGAGGGATCAGATTAACATTTTGATTCTTGGTAGAAAGAAAGTACAAAATAAAATAAAAATATTTGGAGCATGACAAGTTTTTACAAAAACTCCTCCTATTTAACTTGGCCCAATGAACTTGTGTTGAAAACTTTGATTCAGAACAAGAACTCCATTAAAATAAAATAATGATCTGTTGACAGAAATATAAATAATGTTTTTGAGAAGAATTACCCGTTTAAAATAATCGTCTCATCCTTATTATCTATCTAACACTATACAGATAGTCAATGAAAAATAGAAAGTTCAAGTTGGAAACTTTATTTGAAGAGAGAAAGTTTGAAGGAAATCCATGAGGGTATTAGCATAAAATATTTGTACATCTTTTTTTTTTGTGGTTGTGTATGTCCCACTATTTTACATTTTTATTTTGTGTACATAGACGAGAGAGAGAGAGAGAGAGAGAAGGGATAGAGCTCTTAACTTTGAATTTTTGTCTCTCTTGAAACTTTTTTCTCTCTCTCTAGAGACTAAAGTAAAGTGCGAGTGACAGCTGAAAAAGAGCATAAATAAAATGAAATAAGTACGAATATTTTTTGATGCTAACCACTTCCTCCCTCCTCTCTTTATACATTTAAACATTTTATAAAATACTTGAATTTTAAAGGACTGCACAACTTTCACTTTAAAAATAAGTGAGTGTCACATAACACAATCTATATAACAATTTTTGTTGTATCTGTATCTGTATTTGTCAAAATATTTTTTAAAATTTTATGAAAGTAAATAAAGTTTAATTACATTTAAAAACATATGTGTTTTTAAATTTAAACATTTATCTTTTTAAACAAATTTTGCTTTCACTTGGCAAATTTAAATTTAAAAAGAAACAAAAAAATTCAACTTGTTTGACCCATGTCCATTACTCGTATTTGCTTTTTATCTGATCATTGTTTATCAATGTTTATTTACTTTGTCCCATAAAGAACAAAAATCTTTTTTAAATATAAAAATAGTTAAAATTTTTACAGTGAAATAGTAAAGGAGCAGGCGTGGAGAAAAAATGGGGGCGGAGACAGAGAGAAAGTATTGTTTTGTAATGCACATAATGTCACAATGTATTTACCAACAAGGATACAAGATATTTTGTCTATGTTTTTCTACTGTAAAGAGAGAGAGAGAGAGACAGAGAGAGAGAGAGAGTAGAGGATGAGTTTGTGTTAGATGGAAAATGATTGTGTCTATACACACAATTCTGTCTATTCCCTGTCACTCCTTTTGTCTCTCTCTCTCTGTCTCTGTATGAAGAAGATATTGCTTATTATTATTTCATATTATTAGTCTTGTTTTTTCTCTCTATCGTGTGACAATATAAACATGTTGTGTCGTCGTCTTGTTTGACCACGGCTTAGTGAGACTAAAAGTCTTTTTTGTCTCCCTCCCTCTCCTCATTCCCATGAGAATGAGAGTCTAATAGGAATGTGTGTAATTTACTAGAAAGTTTTGTCTATAGAAAAAAAAGTATATTATTATACTGCGTACATATTAATTTTTGGGAAGGAGAAAGTATGCTGAGTATGTTGTACAGATACAGAGATACAACATGTTTTATTATGTTGCCAACACAAAAAAGTTGTTTTTCCTCTTTCCTCATCCTCTTGACTTGTCATCTCAGCTTAAGTCAAGGCAAATGATTCTGATCAACACTTGGCACTTCCGTCTCTCCATCTTTTCTTTTGACTTGTACAAGTTGATGATGTTGAACATGATCATTAGCTTGTTCTTCATGGAATCTCATCATTATCTCACTAGTCTCTAGTTTGTGAGTCTTGTCATTACACACACAATATCCAATTTAATTACCTCCATCCTCATCCTCTCAAATATGTAACCATCTTCCATGAAATATTTTCTTTACATTAATAAGATCATGAGAGAGAGAGAGTGAAAGGAGGGAGAGAATAGTTGAAACCCCATGTGGCTCTATTTTGTAGCTTTCCAAGCTTTTCATCTAAATCTCTGTCAAAAGAAAACCAAAGTCTCTCTCTCTCCGCTTTCTCTTTGTGCCTCTCAAAAATTAATCAATGTCAGCCGTCACTTTTTTTTAAAAAAAATGAATGCATCCGCAATCCACAATCCACAAAAATACAATAACATTTAAAAATCAATGTCGAAGAATTTAATTGTTTATTTATTTAAAAAAAAAGAATCTCAAGAAATTTTTTGTATTTAGCGTGTACTACTTAGATAAAAGATGAAAAATTAAATTGAAGAAAGAGAAGAATGACAGTTTGTTGTGTAAGACAGAATGAAAAGAAAGAGAAGAGAAAGTCAAGGGGTTTTGATCATGAGGACTGATTTATGATATAATTTATAACTTTCACCCCATCTTGTTTCTTTTCATGTGGACAAAGGAATCCTCTCTCTTTTGTTCTTTTTCTCTTCATCATCATCATTGTGATGATCATGAAAAAAGGGATTTTGGTTTTTTGGGAGAAAGAAGAAGAGTGTGGAGTGACGCTGGAAGAAGAAAGTTTTTGTTCTGGTGCCAAAATAAAAGACAAAGTCATTTCCTTTTTTGAAACAATAGAAAAAGAAGAGCCTCTAGTGTAATACATATCGTGAATGAAGTGTCTTGAGAATGCTGAAGGAAAGGAGGGGAGAGAGAGAAAGTCAGTACAATTATTGTTTATAGAGGATTTTCTTGTATCAAATCAAAATTTGTAAACTCCCTCCCTTTTCCCTTGATAAGTCAAAATGAACTGAATTATATTGGTCCCTAGAAAGAGAGAGAGCCTATGAGGACATTTTGTACTTGTATGAAAAAAAGTAACATATAAAATTGTGTCAGAGAAAGAAGGAAGGAGGGGATCCTTGTCGTGTTGAACAGGAAAGGCATGAGAGAAAAATCTTTGGTAGTGTTGTAGGTATTCACAAGAATTCTTGTCAAGTACTTCATGCCATTGTCATTGTCATTCACTCTCTTCTTCTTCTCTCAAATCTGTCTCGTTCCTTGTCTCACGTTTACACTTGAGAGAGAGAGAGAGAGGAAGAAAAAAATCTTACGTCCCTGACCACTTGAGTCAAGACCAGGAGGATGGGAGCTTTTCCAGCTTTTCTATTGATTTCTCTTTTTTTACTTGAAATAAATCTTGTACCCCCACTCTCACTCTCAGTCTCAGTCTATATCCCACTCATCTCCATTTCTCTACTTTCTCTGTATTGTTTGATACTTGAACGTATAAAAGTCTTTTTCAGTCCTTAGAAAATGTCCATAAAAAAAGAGAAAGATATTGTGTACTTTGTTTGATTGTATTTAATTACTTTTTATTTAATCTTCTCCCACAAAAAAATTCATTTCTCCATTGTACACTTTCTCCATTCTTTTTTTCTTCTGTCTTTAGATGTAATCTCCGATCTATAGTTGAATTGGATTTTTTAGAGTTAGGGAACACAAATTGAGGCTAGACTGACAGTTACAAAAGATACGAGAATTTTTGTTTGACAAGTAGAAAAATAAGACTGTCATCAGTTTGTTTCATTGATGGAGAGTACAAAAAAAAGGGATCATACTTCCAATCAGTTTAACTTAATAGCTCTCTCTCTCTCTCTCTTTATTTTGCCCAAAAAAAATTATTCTGTCAAATGTGAGATTCTTCAACAAAAAAAGTCAACATTTATAGGGAGTACTCGAGTCGTACATAAAAAGTTGAGACGATACATTGACATACTGATTAATGAAGCTAAAGTAAAGAGAGATTTTGCTGCGTAGAGAAAATTGACTTTCACTTTCTCTCTCTGTGTCTCTGTCTATGTGTCTGTTGTACAAATCAATTTAATTCAATTGGATTTAGTCAAACTGACCAATAAAAAAGGAATAAAGATGGTCGTATTTTTTATACATTGTGGATGCCAATCGTAGTCTTCATCTCCTTTTAGTCCAATGAAATTCAATGGAAGGTAAAACATTCTTTTGTACTGAGTAGTCGTACCTTGGCTTGATTACATGGACATGGACACATGAAATGTAGAGTCCACTATACTATTTAACTCTGAAATGGGTTGTAACAAATAGTAAAAGTAAAAGTCTATTTTTATTGTCAATCCTTCTCTTGTAAATTTCCACATCCGCTTTTTTTTTGTTCATTATTTTAATCAACTTTCTCCATATATAGAATTGTTGTTGTGTTGTTGGGAAAAAAAACAAATATGGAGGGAGGAGGGAGTCATTATGTATCCTTTTGTGTTCACCTTTTTTTTTGCTGTACATTTGTACTCAGTGAGGGGTCTCTAAGTTGGACAGATGATGGAGAGGACTTTTTTGTATAAAATTTTAGCCATAAAATGTAGTCAACCTTGTAATAAAAATGTGGTGTTGTAACAACAAGCAATTCAGCAAAAAGTTGAGGCATTACTTTCTCCCTCTCTCTTTCTCTGTATGGAGGAGCTCGGATTACAGAAATAATTGACACGTGCTACGTTTCGAACAGCTCCAGCATCTCTCTATAGCCACTTAATAAAAAATAAGAGACGTTGTGCAATATGGTTTCTAACATATTCTGTCGTCACAACTTTCTCTTCTTTTTTTTTGAGAACATTTTCTTCCATAAAATATAACATTATGTAGTCAAAAAATGACCAAAAAAAATTTTTCAAGACAATTTTTTTTTCTTTGTAAAAAAAGTATAAACTTTCTCTCTGTAAAGGTTAATAGTTGACATAATGCTGACTTTTTGGTCCTTTCTCTTGAGATTAGCTGAGTTTCCAAAATTTTGAATAAATATGTCTTCACAGTAAATATATTTAACATAGAGGGGCAATGGCAATGGCGGATGGACGGGGATGAGATGGTTTGTATTGAGAAAGGCGACACATATTTGACTTTGTACAGTAGACATGTAACTGATATAATACTTTCACCATTTTCTTTTTTTTTGAAACTTGCTACCCTTGCAGAAAAAAACCACATTGAACCTTACATGTCAATTTTGTAAATGGAGACCCTTGCCTATAGACACGATGGGAATATCTGTACAGATACAACTTTCTCTTTTTTTCTCTTTTCAAGACTCAAACGGGAAGTGTGAGTGGGATATCCGTTGCCCGTTGTTAGACACAAATTTGTAGACTTTTTTCCCTCCGGTTTGGTCTATTGGGATCACCCGAATCTTGTTTCGCTTTTTTTTCCTGAGAACATTTTCTAGTCAAGCGTCATGTGAAGGGAGTAGGGCTAATGTTTACATTTTGTATGCATTTGCATCCGCAAACAATTTTCTCTTTTTTTTTTATCTTTT
Organism: Arrhopalites spinosus; assembly: GCA_034700945.1. NCBI lineage: Eukaryota > Metazoa > Arthropoda > Collembola > Symphypleona > Arrhopalitidae > Arrhopalites > Arrhopalites spinosus. The sequence continues at coordinate 59,441 of JAQIVZ010000248.1, read as the reverse complement.
AATAATTTAATGCATTCTCCTCTCAAGTAGCCTTCTCTCTCTCTCTTTCTCTAGACTTTCTTTGTTCAAAGAATCATTTTCCTTAAAAATACAAAAGAAAAATCAACTTTTCAAGTTGAAAAAAGTGAACTAAAAAATTAAAATTAAAAAAGTTTTCTTAATCGTTAATTTTTATAAAGCTAAAAAAATATATAGTTCCCAAAAAAAGTTATCAATTAATGACACATTTTACCTGTAAATAGGGAAAGTAAAAGAATTTGAACTAAAATGTGGAATTTTAGGAGAAAAAAAGAAAAAATTATACATATTTATTCAACTATTCTTGTCACGTATTTTATTTTGCATAGCAAGGACAAAAAAATTGAGTAAATAAAATAAAAAGGTAGCAAAAAAATAGAAAATGTTCCCCATCAAGTCTACAGATACACCCCCGCACAAAAATGAAGAAACAGAAGGACATGAAGAAAAACGTGAATGAACAAAAAAAAACTAGGCTAAAATTCATGGTTTGCTTGACACACACACACACACAGTTGACATAAAAAAAGGGTTGAAATACAAATAGGGGCGATATGTAAGAGATAAGAAAATATACTTAAGACTTTGGCTACGACAACAGAATCATAAAATAACAAAAAAAATTGAGTTTCATACAAAACGAACGTGAGGAGAGTCCTATGTACTCGTACCTCACTGACTGAGAGAGAGAGATGGAGAAAGACACAAGTGAAAGCTGTGAAAGATTACACACATGTGTATACCCATAAACTTTATCTGAGAGAGAGAGAGAAAGTTGCCGCCATTGAAGCGAGAGGAACATGGTTGTGAATAAAAAATGTATTGATGCATTAATATAGACAAGGGAATGATGAGATTATTAAAAACTTTCTCTTTTTCCTTTCTCCTCCATTTTTTTATATCTCAAAACAATCTCCATTGTTTCCTTTCCCCCATCCAAAATTTTCTATTCTCCACAATCCACATGAATTGATAAAATTGAAGGGAAAATGATATTTAATTGAAATGATCATTTATAAAATTAAATGACAAAAAAAGAAGTTTTATTAAATAAATAAAAATAAAATTTTGATTGAATTTACAGTTATGCTTACGAAGAGCACAGCGTGTGTGTTTTCCTAAACAAGAAATACAATCACAAAATATTTCAAATCTCCTTCATGTTGACCTCCTATGCCATCCCCTTGACATTGATTTGTCTCCTCTACTTTGGCATGTTATTTGGACTTTGGAAGAGTGTCAGTGGCTCTGGAGCTTCTCGTCAAGGTTTACGTGGGAAGAAGAGAGTGACAAGGATGATCGTCGTCGTTGTGGGTAAGAAAACTAAAAAAAAAATTCAATTTCAATTTTTATTATTACAGTTTACATTATATTTTTTATGAGCATTTTACAAGAGAGATTCCATCATCTTCCTCTCTCTCTCATGTATTATGGAAGAAGAGGAGAAGAGAAATTTAATAAAAAAAATGTGTCCTCAACATGATTATAAATAGGTTTAATCCATTTTCTTGTCTTTTTTTTATATTACATGACAAAATTTATTCTTTTATTGTCAAAACAGGTGTTTTTGCCGTCTGTTGGCTTCCCATCCAAGTCGTTCTTTTACTCAAGAGTATTCATTTGTATGAGATCAATGATATCACTGTAGCCATTCAAATCACCTCTCACGTCCTGGGTTACATGAACTCATGTGTAAGAAAAAAAAATTTCTCTCTCTTTTCTTGTCCCTTGTCTCTTTTTTGTGTTGTTGAATATGCAAATTATCTGACAAAAATATGACAGCCATAATAAACAGAAGTTCCCCCCTGTAGAGTAAATATTGAGAGTGCTTTCATAGTGTTCGTGGAAAAAAAAGATAAATTTTTTTCTATATTTTTTTGTAGTCCCAGGGGGGAATTTAGATTATGATTGTTATTTTTTCTTTTTATTTATTCAATTTAAATATTTTTTTACAGGTCAATCCTATACTCTATGCTTTTCTAAGGTATGTCTCTTTTTGTAAATTATTTTTTTCTTCTGTAAATTATGATAATGATAATGATAATGTTGAAAACGATATTGGAGTTGAGGAGGGTTAATTTTAAATTTAATTGAAATTGAAAATGATTTTACAGTGAAAACTTTCGAAAAGCATTCCGTAAAGTCATTCAATGTAAAGGAGCATTCACAAATCAACATCCCAATCAACAAGGACTCAACAATCATCATGAGCCATTGGTCACTCATGTCAATGATCATGACGGCCCCACTAGAGAGACTGCTTTACTGACCACCACTTTGTGTGAAAATGGCGGGAACAATCATGTCGTGACTAATGCCAATACAGTCAATTTTCAAAAAACTGACCATAATAATACAATAGAGGAAGATCAAGAGATTTTTTGAAATATTTTACTCCATCAACAACTACTCTCACACTACAAAAACTCTGTGTGTTATTTTTATTGTCTTTGGAAGACAAATGACAAAAAAATGGAAATTTTTCTTGTTTATTTTCATGACTTTTAAAAACAAAAAAGATTGAAAAAAATAGGCTGACTCCTTTTAAAAAATATTATACGAGTACATCAACATTACTCTCCAATCAATTTTAATTTTATTCAACAAGACTGTATCAAATTTTAAAATGTTTTAAAAAAAAGTGTGTCGAGAATAATTTTAAAAAATAGTGATTTAAATTTGAAGTGTGCAAGACAATCCTTGAATGTGAAAAAAAACAATTTAAAAATAATTCTAGTTTTTTGAGAACAACCATAAAAAAATGAAAATGATATTGAGCTTCATAGTGAAAAAGAATAATTTGGTGGAAAGTGTTCAAACTTTCTCTTTTTCTCAAAAAAAGAAAAAAAATGGAAAATAGTTTATGGGAACAATTCTGAGGAATTAAGTGGGACACATAAACCTCCAGCAGTAGTTTTGTGTCCATTGTGTATAAAAAAAGAAGAAGAAAAAGAAATGGTGGATAAAAAAAACTGACAGTTGTAACGACAAGATAATTTGTAATTTACAGTGGGACCGTATGCTACATATAAAAATATTATTTGTATGTGTGAGAGAGAAAGTGAGAGAGAGACAATGTCCACAAAAAGAACGCCTGTGTGTGTGTTTCAGTTTCATAAAGAGAGAAAGAGAGAGAGATTCGTTGTTTCCAGCAAACTGAGCTGAAAAACTGTGGCATGAACACAAGACAAGACAACAAAGAGAAAAGGCAGCTAAGCGACAAAAGGAATTTCTAGTGTAAAGACAAAGAGCTGAGAAATAGAGAACCAACAAAACAAACGATTCCATGGACCACAAGAAAAGAGAAAGAAAAAAAGAATGAAAAAGTTGTAAATGAAACTCCATGATTTTTCTCTTCTCTCTCCATTGTTCCATAAAGAAGAAAACAGGAGAGAGTACTTGCAAGTGACGGGGAAGAGGAAAAAGAAGGAAAAAATGATGGATATTGTTGAATGAGGATGTGGATACTTGAAAGATATTTGATAGTGGTGATTTCAAGTCAAGGAGCCTCTTTTTTCTTAACTAGAAACAAGTTAAAGTTTTGCAAAAAAAAATTGTCAAGAGACATTCTCCTTTCTTCTATTTGGTTCTTTAATCAATTGAGAGTAAGAGAACAAGCCATAAGGAATTTCTGAGAAAGTGCACTTTTCTATGTAAAAAATATTACTTTCTCCTTTCTCTACCTACCAGCTCCTTTTCAAGAGTCAAGGGGAGAAACACAATATATAAAAAAGAAAGTCATGGCATTGATCGCATCACTTGATATCCTTCCATCACAAACACAAATAAATACAAAGATAGTGAGAATATTGCGTAATAGAAAGATTACGCTGAGAGAGAGAGAGAGATGACAAAAAAGTGTATTAGAAAAAAAAGAAAGTTGGAATTTTTTGCAAGCCTTTCTCTTTCCCATCCTACTGTTAGAACTTGGACTTAGCCAAATAGAGAGAAAGGAAAAGACTGCCCTCATCATATTCTCCATTTTTTTCTCTCCATATCAGTCTAGTATTCTTTTTGTTCTGTGTCATGTCATTTGATACTGTCAAATAGAGAAGATCTTGTAGACTAAAAAAAGGGCCCAAAGCTTTCATAAAGGATACGCTCGAGACTATTTCATAGAGTGCTATTGCCATTAGAGTATCTGTATAAAGATGAAACCAGAAATTAAGCCAGGAGACCAAAACGAAAAAAATGATAATGGGACTACTATCTATATTAATACAAACAAGGATATATGTAACATGTGTAGTATATTTTCACTAGAAAATGATAGAATTGTATTTTATACATACAAACATCATGACGTTTTTGGCCCTATTTTTTTGGTCTAGAGAACTTCTTCCTGTCTAAATCAAGTGTGTGTAGGGAAGAGTCAAAAGATAAAAAAGAAAAAAGCGTTTCAGGGGAAATTCAACCATCAAAAGTTTGTCTCTCTATACTCCACACACATGGTAGAAAAATAAGAGGGTAAGATTGAAACAAAATGTTCGATACGGAAGTATTAAGAACTGTCAGGTTGTGTGACAGAGGAAAGAAGTAAATTTACTCTTTTTTTACACACTTTCTCTTACTTTCTACTCTTTAGTCTTTGTTTCTTCTAGTTCTTGTGAGGGAAAGTCAGAGAAAGAGGAGGAGGGTATTATTATACCCGTCTCCTCCTTCATCTTGGTCCCGTATTATTCTAAATAAATTTAATCACTATGCACTGGCCATATGCATCGTTTTGTGACAATCACATCTCTCTCTCTCTCTCTCTCTCTCTCTCTCTCTCTGTCTTTACAGAATATATTGAGCATGTTCCCCAACATAATATTATTTTTTTGTACAACTTTCTTTTTTTGGACGTCATTGCCATCGCCATATTGATCCCCCTTAGGGATAAAAAAAGATATATAATATTTATAAAAGAGAGAGAGAGAGGCTTAACATACATATTTAATTTCAGAGAAAGGTTTGAGTCATGGAGGGACTAAGAATCTTAAGGTTTGAGTGTAACTTTTTACTCTTGTATTTGTGGTAGATGGGAATGAGGAGGAGGAGGAGGAGGTGAGGGTGCGGGTGCGGGTGAGGTGGTGGTTAAATTTGGAGATGAATTAAAGATATAACAAACTTTGTATTTGTACAAAATGTCATTGACTATAGAAAAGACTAACCGATCTTGGAACCACATCATCCAAATGACATGATCGTTAAGTACACGTTACAGTACATACGGTACAATTTTCTCTCTCAGAAATTCTTCCCTGAACAAGACCACCATGACCAAATACATTTATTGTACACACACACCTATACACCCCAAACTGACACACACACATGGACTGACATTGATAAATGTCTAAGTAGACTCGGACTGATATGAGTTGAAAAGGTGGGCATGGGCATGGGCATAGGAACGAGAAAGTACACAACATAAAAAGTCACGAGAAACTTCCGCCTCAAGTGATACTCTATAATAATTTACTAGTCTATTATTATTATAGTCTATACTTTATATAATTATGTTACTCACTTTATTGAGTAGCCTATCCGGTCACATTATTATTACATATGTATACATACATATACATATATAAATTAAAACAGGTTTAACTCTCTCTCCAATTCTCTCTTGATCTTAAAATGTTTTTTAGATGGATGACTGATTTTTCTCGCTTGTATTAAAATATCAACAAGAAAAAAGAAATTAAATGGGAGAATTCCGTCAGCCGTGAATATACAAATAATTTTCTCTATTTTTTATAGAGAAATTTTGTCCTACACGCAAAACCTCCTGTTTTTAAAATATCATCAGATAAACTCAACTAATATTTAAGGTAGGTTACTATTTTAACACATCAAGTCCATTATTTTAGAGGAGAGAATGAAGGGTGTGGAAAATTGTGATTGCTGTGGAATTTTAAGATAATTGGATAATTACTTTAATTGAGTATTTGTAGGTATACCTCTCTAAGTATTTAAGTATATTGTTAGTTAAATTATTTAAAAAAAATATTATGGTGCAAGTATGTACAATACAATGTATGAAAAAAATATTTAATTATAGTTTTTTAAAAAAATCATAATCTATGAGTGCTCTCTCTCTATAATAATTGTGAAAATGTTAAGATAAAAAAAATATTTATTAAATGTTTACAACTTATATTTTGATACGGTCAATTTAAATGTTACACAAAAAAATATTTAACGAAATGAGATACGCTGAAAAATTGTATTTGACAAAAAAGTGTGTCTCTGTGTGATTGTACTTTGTGATGAATTTAATTTTAAATTAAGAGTATAAAAGAATAGAAAAATTACAAAACTATAATTATTTTATTAATTATAATTTTTTTTTGACTTGTCAATTGTCATATTTTAGTCTGAAAATTTATTTGTTTTAATAGAAAAAGTTAATTTATTTGTTCTGTACACACATTTGGTTTCAATTTAAAATTCAATTTATTATTTTCATAATCAAGACTTATGCTTTCTCTTTTCTCTCCCTCTTTTGTTTTAAAGAATAATTTACATGATTAATATTTTCAATTGGACGTTCAATGGTTAAATAGTTTGTGCTCTTTTTCTCAGTTTTTGAAAATGACGTTGTGAATGGTTGAAAATTGGTTGAAAAAAAATAAGAAGGGGGAATGAAATGTGAGGACAGTTTTTGGGAAACGTTCAGCTTTAACAAACACGCACACAAAGAGACATCGAAAATATATTTCTATTCGTAATTCTTACACCCGTTAGCTCAATTCAATTACAATTTCCAATAATTGACTTGATCCCCCCTCCCCTCTTTTTTCTTCTTGTTCAGTCTTTGAGACTTGGATTTTAATTCCCCGTCTCTCTCTCTCCTCTCAATACTTCTCAATGCTCAGTGCTTCAGCTCATGAGAAGAGAAAGAGAGAGAGAGAGACAGGGAGGCGATAAGAGACAATGGGAGCATTAGTTTTGTTCGCATGTCATCACCAATGAGATTCCTAAGAAACCCCCCCCCCTCCCTCCCTTCTTTTTCTCTTCCCCAAAAAAGGAACTTGAGACAAGCAACTTTTCTCTCTTTCTTTTACTTTAACCTTATCAATTCTACTACAATTTAATTTAATGTAAAGTCCTACAATCCACTTGAAGGCACTTAGCAGCCTATCGTCGTCCTTTTTAACATGAATTCTTGTCACCCATTTACTCTCCTTACCTTTCTGTTTACTTTCTCTTTTTCATCTCCATGTTTTTTTTAAAAAAATCCTCTTTTTCAAAGGGAAAGTATAGGTCCTACGACTATAATAAAAATATTTGACATTAATTTTTTTGTTGATTTGAATGCAATATTACAGTTTTTTATACTAACAAGTAGGACTTTCTCCATCAAATAATTTTTTAGCTGAAGGCAGCCTATGATTTCTACTGTACAATACAGTACAGTGTATAAAATAAAAGAAAGCAAATTTTTTTGAATAAATATGGTAGACACATAGTGTACACGAGGAGAAAGGAGGGGAAAAAATAAGACTAATTGGAATGTAACACTAAAAATGAGAAAATTTCCACTAATTTTCTCCTGGGAGACGGTTGAGTGCGGAACATGTGTTAAAATTAACAATTGAGTAGGAGGTAATTGCAATTAGGGAAACGAGGGGAAACATCTGGAGATGTTGTACACATACAAAAAGAAAGTTGTGTGTACATTGTCTAGACTCTAGAGAGAAAGTATTTTTCACAGATGGGAAAATTATTATTAGTACACAATCTTGTCTCCTCCTCTTTATTTAGGTTGTTATGTAGATTGTGTACAAAATTTACGCATGAATACTAATCTGAGTTAAAGGAAAAGAGAAAGGATGTATATATAAAAAAAGGGAAAAGGCAGATGTGGATCTTATTTGATGTCATCATTATGAATTAACATATTAAGTTGTCATCTCTTCCTTCCTTCAGTTCCCTCTCTCTCTCTTCATTTCCATTTCTCATCCATCCATCAGCTTGTTTCCATCGTGTCAACAACTGACTCTTCAGTTCTCTCTTGTGTGTCGCTTTCCCTCCGGCCACGTCGACATTTTCCAATACCATCCACTTCCCCTCCCCCTCCTCCTCTTGCCTCTCCACTTCATTTACTTGCTAATTTTTTTTCAAGTCAAGGAGAAGAAAATTTTTATATTGACTCTTGCTCCCATTGTGCACTCAACCTTCCAGCTCCTTGACTTTCCTTACTTTCTCCAGTCTCTTCATTTCCCATACGTAGATTTCTTGGAATAGCTTCCGGCTTGACAGCTTTAGAGGGAGAGAAAGAAAAGAAGAAAGTCTCTCTCTCTCTCTATTCAACATGAGAAAGTATACGAGTTTGTTAAACTTTTTTTTGACTACTTTCTTTATACACAAAATGTAAAGTTTAATATCATGCAAAACATAAAAAAAAAGTCTGACAAAATTTGATTTCCTTTTTTCTTTCCCCTTGTTTTAAAAACACTGGCCTTTTTTTGAATCTAAGGTGACAGCCTCGAGAAATCTTCTCTTTTTTTCTAATCTTTTTTTTAAAGTTACGAAATACAATCCCGCTGTATTTTTTAAATTTATTTTCATTTTATCTTTTACTACTAATAATGTACAGACTAGAGAAATTAACAAGAATATTTTAATTTATATTGTACAATTATATTTTAATTTGTAATTTAATTTTCAATCTTAATTTTTGTGATAAATCCAATGACCATGTACAAAAAATATTAATTTTTAAAAATAAAGTATGCAAGTTTAATAATTAAGGGAATTTAATTAAATAAGAATTTAGGGATAAATTTAATAATATTAAAATTTTTGAAGAAAAAAAAACCAATAGTTAAAAAAAATTTTTTAATTTGGAAAAGAAGAAAACTACGCCGTAAATTAACAATTAAGTAAAACCAACCAGTGTCATGCATAAGCATGAGCCCTTTATGCATGTCATTCCAGTTGATAAGAAAAAAAATGGATTGTGGAGAAAGAAAAAATATTGAAAGAATTTGGTTAAAATTATTATTTTTTAATGTTATTTAAATAATTTAAGAAAGAAAAGAAAGTAATTCCTTTACTTTCTTCTTCCTACAAGTATACTTGGTATGATATGTCTCTGTGAGAACTTTATATTTAAAAAGTTTTGGAGAAAGTTTGAATGACTTTTTCTATATAAAAATAACATGAAAAAAATAATATGGTGCATTTTTGCATTACCATTTACAGTTTACATATTGTGTAAAAATAGACATGGTCTATTTTCCCAAAAAAAGAGACAAACTATTTCCCAAAGTCATAAATGATAAAAAAAATATCCCAAGAATATTTCCACCAAGATAATCTTTCCCCTAGCAATTTATTGCCAAAAGTAAGGCAATTCTCTGGTGCAAAAATATAGAAATGGACAAAACACCAAAACAAAAAAAAGGGAATTCAAGTACCAAAAAAAAGCGTCAAAACTCCAAATCTACACTATGCTCCGTTCTTTATATAAATAAATGTGCTACTTGTTAACTATAATTTTTTGTAATCATACAAAAAAAATACAGACATACAAATATACCTTCGCTACAATATGCAGTAGCAGTAGAATACGAATTAATAATGACGGCACGCAAAAAAAGAGAGAAGAAAAAACTTAACGAGGTGTAGAAGCGGTGGTTCGGAAAAAAAAAGTTTTTTTCGTACAAAAAAAAATTCTTGTGGCGAAAGCGACAGTAGAATAAACACAAAAAGAAATATATACAAGTTTTTGGAGAAAGGGTTCAAAATGAAAGCGAAGAAAAAAAATGATTATAATTTATAAGCTATATAAATTTAGGTAGTCTTACATAAAAAAATACTTGTATATTATTAACAAGTTTATACATATGTAAAAAAAATTATATTAATAGAAATCATTTATAAAAATTGTTTATTCTAGTTTCACAAATCCTATCATATACGTAATATAGACAAAAAATCATATATATATATATACATATATATTATACAAATAGTTTGGGAAGCCTCAAGCTGAAAAAAGTTATGGAGGAGGAGAAAAGAGAGAAATGTTTTAATTAGATGTAATAAAGAAAAACTTTATCATGAATAAAAAACTCGCTATATTATATATACATATATATATATATTATATTCTCTATATATCTGTAATATCATATTTAAAAAAAATGAAAAAAATGTTTATTGCAAAGAATAAATGTTTTGAATGAATAAAAAAAATTATAACTTGATTTATCTTTAGTTTGAGTTTCTTTGACACAAATTTTTACGTGGCTTTCTTTATTGTTTTAAAAAAAATTGTCGATTTTTTACATATTGTCACAAATTGTGACTCACAACTAACATGGAAAATTGTCAATGTTAAATATCATGTTGATCTTTGAATATATCTTAGAGAAAAAGGACAGTTGGCATGTTGGAGAAGAGAGTTTTGTGTCTTTGTTTGTAACTGTGTATACATTGTAATAAAAAAGATTTTGATCTTTTTGTTTGATGCTAAATTGTCCGTTGTCGGTTGTCAATTGTCGAAGAGGTTGGAGTTGAAGCCCATGAAAAAACGAAGAAGAAGAAAAAAAGTTTACCCCCTTCATACCATAAAAGGTTGAAATGGTTGAGAGAAACCATTAAAAGGATGAATCAAAATCCCTTGATGGTGATGCCTCCACCAGAAGGCTTTTTAAAGCCCATACTTCAGCATTTTACAAAATGGTCATGTAGATAAGATATTACTCACAGAGAGAGAAAGTCCCACAGATCGAGAGAAAGGAGTAACTGGGGAATACTTGAGCTAGTCTAAAAAATAAAGAATCTTTTTTTCTTTTCCTTACTTTCCCTTCAATCTTTTTTTTAAGTTGGTCTTGGTCAAGAAATAAAAGACATTTTTGTTGACGTATACGTTCAACCTTCATCATTTGGAGTATGCACCCATTACATATTAACCCTTTGTTTAAAAAAACTTTGTCCATCTCAACATCAACATTTTCATGGCTCAACAATTCAATAGGCGAGTCTATGAATCGTAAAAACTGAGAGAGCGGAAGTTTGCCTTTAAGGGACAACTTTTTTATTTGTTTTGTCAGGGACTCCTTTCTCAGGGAAAATAGTAGACGTGCACAATTTTCTAGTAAATCCCAACTCAGACGATTTTGTATAATACATACAAAGGAGGATAAGACACCGGATGAATTTTTTTTTGAAAAAAGGGTGAGAGAGACAATTTAATGCGATTTTTTAACCATTAAAATTCCGACAGTGTTGAAAAAAAAAGATACACAAAAAAATGGAGAATATTCAACAAGACATGATAAATGGAAGGGCAAAGACGAGACTGGGGGCTAGAAATAAATTGACATTTGTAAAATATGAGGTGTTGTAAAAATATATATCAACACAAAAATTTTATTCCCACTGTCTCCTCTTCCGGTCTCCCTCTCTCTCTCTCTCTGACAATAGAAGCTAATTAATGGAGTTGTTTTTTTTATTTGGGTTTAAGAATTTTTACAGTACAAAAAATAAATTCATTTTTTATCCAATCTTCATTATTTTTTTATTGTAAAATATACTCGTCTCTCTCTCTATGCATATACTTTATATGTAAATACAATGGAGTCTGGAAAATATGCAAAAATATTTTTGAGGAAAAGGAGAAAAAAAATGAAAATGGAGCCTGACAACCGGAATAATAAAAGTTTTGAAAAACAATGTGGATTAAATTACATAGCCTTTCAAATAAAATTGAGTAAATAATATTGTGTAATATCCACTAGAGAAAAAAGGGAGTCTTTCTCGTGTGAATTGAGTAAAATAAAAAAATAAAAAAAGTTTTTGAAAAAGTTTTTGATAAATACTACACGACTACTAAAAAGGGGAACTCTTTACTATGTATTCCATGTGTACGTCATCAATAACAAAAGGTAATTTGGCTTCATCACAAATGACTCGTAATTTAATAGCAGATAGCCCTCTCTCTCTCTCTAGTGCCAAATAGGAGCCTGCTTTTAACAAGTACATGTGTATCGTAATAAGTATAGCTAAAATTTAAATATAAGAGAGAGAGAGAGAGCATCACAAATTAATTTCATGAGGTCGAGTGAACTTTGGAGAGAATGCTATGGGACACTTAATATTACGTGACACACAAAGAGACAATGCCTACACATGTACATAGAGCTATTGAGTACACAAAACTAGAATTCTGTCTAGAGTTAAAATGGATTCCCTTAATATGCACACGACTTACACAAAAACTCTAGACTGTAATTGTAGACGGCTTTACATATCAGAACAAGGACAGTGGGAACTCTCTCTCTCTCAACCCAAAATGAAAGAACTCGAGAGTCGACTTTGAACAAGAAATGAGGCACATGAGAGTTTTAATTATCATCCCATCATAAAAGTCAATGGAGCAAGAAATATTTATAAAATGTCCACGATTCTACTCTACTCCATTTTATGTTTGGAGTATTTAAGTCTTTACATTTTACATTAGTTTTTTTTTGTTCCAAATCCTTTAAATAAAATTCACTATCCTCACATTCCTTCCTCTATAGTCCTTACGATCTCTAACAAATAAATTGCCCATTAATGAATTTTAATTGTCCGGTCTTTTTTTTCTTTTAGTTTTAATTTTACCTTTTCCCCTCTGGTATTTATCAGAGAAGTTGGAGAAAATAAAAGGTTATTAAGTTATAATTAGCAAGACATTAAATTCTATGAGGAAGGAACAAATTAAATTATTTTTATTACACAAAAAAAAACTTTTTTTTGTATTATTTACTATAATTAGCTACTCTTTATTTAATTTAATTTTCAACTAATTCTAAGACAAATTGGTTCTCACATACGTGTACATTGTACATGTATGAGTCATACAGTATGACGTATTTGTATGACGTCATGGAAGAAAGTTGAAAACGAATAAAAAATGAAGAAATTTGCAAATAATTATTAAATTGACCTTTTGTGTTGCACAGGTGAAATGTTGACTTTGTCAATGTCACGGGAAATTGAGAACAAAAAAAGGAAGAAAGTTTTATTGAGAATGTGGTCACAATATCAAAAAAGAGGTGAAAGTTGACTGTGAGGATACAAGCCCCGCATTTTTTGACTCGGCGAAAGACCCCAAAGATTGAGAAGTCTTTTGTTCAACAACTCAATTGAATGTTGTGTGTGGACAAGGGAGCATGTAATGGGCTTATTTTTCTTTTGTCTTATAAAAGAAAAAGATTCTCTAGGGCTAAAAGAGCGGGATGGTAGATAGAACATGCACACAGAGAAAAATTGGGCTCAACTGGGTTATATTCGAGTCGAATGATTCGACTAAATAATAAAGTTTTTAACATCAAAGTGGAGCGTCTGCCTATTCTCACAAGTGGAAAGTGGTGAGAAGAGAGGTAGAATAGGAAAAGATTCCAATTCAAATATAAGTTTACCCCTCAGGTCTCTCCTTCAACTCACAAAGACCTATTTTTTCCCTATATTCTCCATTGTCTATTGATATTTGTGTAGATTGTAGATACAGGAGACAAAATCACAAGTAAATATTTCAAACCAAAAACCTTTTTTTCTCTTTGGTTCAACAACTTTTGAGAAGTTTGAGACTTGAGAATGAAAAAAGGGAAAAGAACAATACAATCTTTTACTTTTATGGACGTCGTTCTTTATTAGATCTTGGTCCTGTGATAGTTTTTTTTTGTATTGGCCCACTTTTCATTTTATTCTTTTTTTATATACTTTTCATTTATCTTGATTATTTATATGTATATAAAAGAATTTTTTTCTCTTTTTTTTAGTAGATTTCTAATTAAACAAATTGTAGAAAGAATTTAAATAATTACCAAATTGACCTTCTCCTCTAAGTACATGCCCGACATGCTCATCTCTCTCTCTCTGTGTCTGTCTGTTGAAAAGGAGATGCATTTGAGGAATCAATTTGAATATGTAGTAACTGAGTATAATTAACATAAAGTAGAATTAAATGTAAATTAACAATAATTTCAACATTTTTATTCATGACTTGGACAGACTAAATGAGCCTTTAAAAATAAAAGTGCATTCTCCATATCTCTCTACTCTTTCCCTCATTTTAAATTTTGTCTACTTGTTTTTGTTTACTCTTTATATATTTAGAGAGATAGAGAGAGAGAAAGTATTTTTCAAGGGATATTTTATGACATTAAAATTACATTTACTTTGTGAGTGTGACCTAAAAATGTGGAGACAGTTTTTATCTCTCTTTTGTATATACAAAATACTTTCCCTTCCGGAAAGGAACAAAGAAAAAGAGTTCAAGTGTGTACACAAAAAAAAAATAATCCCTCGATATCTCGAGATTCATGAATAATAAGAGAATAACAAAAAAAAATTACGGAGAAAAACATGCACAAATTTTATCTTTTTTTTCAAAGGCGAAAAAGGTTCCCATACTACATAAGAGTTCACAATGTAAAATGGGAATAAAAAGGAGAAATTTTAATTTTTCTATGAAATATTCTCAAGAGAATCCTGGAATTTTTTTTGACTACATGTACAAAGAGAGAGAGAGAGGGAGATGATAAGAAAAGCTTAGGATATTTTTTAACAAGAAAAAAAAATGATGTACTTGATACTACACAAGTACCTCGTACATCCTTGCAATCCATTATTCTTTTCATGTACATATTTTTAAAAAGAAACTAATAAAATACCATCAACAGGATAATATTATTTTTCTCAACTACACAAGCGAACCATTCCAAATAGAAAAGATTAGCCTCTCTTTTTTTGTACATGTACTTTAACCACAGAGAAAGTTGTTGTAATAAAAATCAATGTTACTTTACCAACACAAAAAAATGTACAGATATGCTCATGGCATATGGAGTGGTGTAGATAAGAGAGAAAGTCTTGACAGAAATCAATCGTTTATATATTTAGTACACGTCAATATTTTATAAAAATCTTCCCCTGTACAGATATCTCCATTCAATGTTTAAAGTACTTTCTCTTTTGGTTACATCTTGAGAGATGAATTATGATCCAATGGAGAAGGGATGAGTGGAAGGATCTAGAAATGATAAAATTGAGAGTTTGAGAATTTATATGAAAAAGAATAAAACTTTCTCTACTTTCTTCCACTAAAAGAAGAAATAAAGAGATGAAATCATACACTGTATGACATACAGTAAAAGAATTCCCGCTTTCTAATCTTTTTGTCACGCAACAAACAATTAACAAAACATTCAATCTTTGTATCTGCACTGGGGCCGGTTAAGTTGATGAAAAGTTTTTTGTTGCTTTCTCCCTCTCTGTATTTTTACCATGAGCATGCACACATCGAGTTCAATTATAAATTACTGTGTGATTGGTCAGTATCTTTATGTTATCTATCCGTACGTCATGTGTACTGCATACTGGCTGGTTTTTTTAGTTTTTTTTTAAAAAAAAAGATCAAAGACAAAAAATAGATGCTCCATGCTGATTGCATGTTCGCTTTATCAATGTCTTATTCATCCATAACTGAAATTGAATACCAATATTTTTTACCCAATTTCTTTTTTTGACGTTCTCCATTCTCTCTTGACCAATACCCTCCACCCCCCCCCCCATGGTTTACAGAGAGAGAGAGAAAGAACAAAAGAAATTGTAAATTTGAAAGAGGAGTCAGAGGTAAAATGAGGGCGATAAAAATAAGGGTGAAAGTACAATAAATGTATATATGTATACTTTCACTTTCACCTCTAATAATAATAATGGTTTTGGTGTATACATTTAGTGTGTTTTATATGGGTTATATGTTTCCCCACATATTTTTTTTAGTTTGGATAAAATCCTGCTGACACACACTTTCTCTTCTTTTTGACAGCTGGATGACTTATGATTTTCAATATAGAAACACACACACACACACAAGGCCCCAGTCTCGTCGTTCATCTTGTGATATTTTCCATTGTAAACAAATATTAATTCTGATTTTTGGATCATGTAACTCTCCTATGAGCACACACACAAAGATCAAAGACCACCATACCAACAAGCTAGTCTATGCCAGTATTGTATGCTCCACAGAGAGAAAGTATTTTACCCCTCCGATGCATCAAAATGAAGGACTTGCATATGAACTAAGAAAACTTTCATTCTCATCCACACGTGACTCTCATACAAAAATCAAGAGGAGAGAGAAAAGATTATGGCCATGCTGAGCCCCCATGACTGCCCTACACACACACAAAGTAAAGGGCGGATTCTATAGAAAAGTTGCACATGCTAAATATTATAGGAAAAAAAATCTTTCATACAATGAGAGAGAGAGAGAGTTGCCCTTTTTAGCTTGACTTACTTTCTCTTGACGGAGGAACTGTATAAAAATAAAAACGACCGGAACTTTCACTCTTCCCAAACGTAAACGTTACATGGATGTAAGGGTAGATTGTAGAGTACAATTTTTTTTAGAGTTAAAGTAGAGAAGTCACCAGAGAAAAAGAGAAAGTCCCTCACCACCTAAACTATGGGTTATTATCCTGAACAGTGAAGCGACAAACGCGACAGCAAAGCGTCATGTATTACATTGTCGTTGGGAAATTTGACTTTTCCCCTATTTTCTCCTCCGCTCCTTCCCTGCGTACCTCATTTTTACCGTGAGGCGTAAGGAGTATTCCTAGATTTTTGATTGCTCTTCAACTATTTCAAGTCTCTCTGTCGCATTCATGTGAATTTTTTTAGACAGGGACAAGAAAAAAGAGAGAGAGAGAGATGAAGATTGCTGTTGGGATTGGGAAAAGGTTTATTCCAACGGTTTTCCAAATGGTGAAGACGTTGCGTGGTTCACAAATAATTCCACCACCCAACCAACTCAACTGCCACCCAAAAAAAGAAAGAGGGTGTTCCAACTCTTTGAGATTTGCGACCTAAGACGAAACGTGAGCTTGAGGCGGAACCATTTTTTTTACTTGAATGTTAAAAAAGCATGGAAATGGTATTATACACATACACATAGGCCTACATAGACATACACTCTTATTTTCAAACAAGTTAGAGAAAACTATAGAATCTTCTATTATATAAAAGTCTATAAAATATGAGAGGGAGAGAGAGAAAGTGTGTACTAATATCATCATAGAAAGAATTGGAGAATCAAGACGAAGGCCAAGAAATATAGAAGAGAGCAAAGAAAGAGAAAGATTCATAAAAAGAGTCTAATCAAATTTTTTGCTACATCTTGTAAAAATCTTTGTACTCTTATATTTTTTTACAAGATGGTCGCAATCATATAAATATTATTTTTTGAGTGGCCTTGAAATTCCAAAATTATTTTGTCAGACTCCATCTTAAATTTTACAATATTTTTTTTACAATAAATAAAAAAAGAGTTAAATAAAAATTTCACAGGGTTGCAATCATTCACAAGAAGGCAATAGAAAAACGTTGAGAATCAGTAGAGAGACGTACGATGTACAATACTAGAGTTATATGAAGACAGGCTAATCATATTGGAGCTACATGTGTGTAGTTTATCGTTGAAAAATTTGGAGGATGGAGGAGAAGAGCAGATGGAAATAAAATAGCTGATGTAAAGGATAAAAATGTACGATTATCAGAATCAAAAGGGGAGGAAGGGGGGAGAAGCGTGGAAGCGTAATTTTGTCTGAGCTTCAAAAGTTTTGAATATTAAAAAAGCACATGTGTAGAAAGAGAGAGAGAGAAGAATTGCGATTGACATTGTGCGTCTGTAGTAGCAAATCATGTTTATTAGAGATGACTATATTTTGTATAGGGAATGTAACCATATTCTAAGAATATTTATAATAAACTTTTTTTTAACTCTTCCCCCTCCCTTCCTTGTGCCTAGTTTATCACCCAAAAATATTCTGGGTGGATGACGTAGGTGACAATAGACAATTTTGTTGGGATTTAAAGGGAATGTGATTTTCGTCATGTTCATCTTTTGAGGATTCTCTTTTTATTTTTTCCCAACGTATGAAATGGATTTGGATTTCAGATTTAACTCTCTCTCTCTCTATGAGAATATCTAACGAAACATTGAGAGCGTGACATTAATGTTCCTCCTTCATTTTCTCCATGTAATTTCATTGATCCAACTGAAATATTCCTATATTATCCTCCCTCTTTTCTTATGACGTTACCTTGACAACAGCATTTCCCATCCTTGCCTTTGCTTCTTTGCCTTTTTCTAATGATCAAATAGTTAAGTCAAGTCGCGTTGGTTACTGTCGTATTGTGTAGTTTATTAGAAAAAGGATAAACATTTAATTATATATATATTTTATTTTTTTTCACATTTTTCAAAACACACTGACACAAATTGTCTTTTCCCATCAAATTTCGCCTCATTCCTTCATTCAGATTCAGTCGGCAGTTTTCCTTTGAAATTCAATACTAAAAGTTACATTTTGTGTAAAATACAGTCCAAAAAAAGAATTTACCTTTTGTTTTTCATCTCTATCATTGTTCATTTAGTCCGAAAGAATTTATTTATAAAAAAGCAGGTACTCAAAAAAAAAATTTCATTTATTATTAAAAAAGCTTGCCATCTATTTAAACTTTAATGATGATTAAATTTTTTCTTGTAGTCATGCAGTCAGAATCAGAAAGATGCAGAATGAACGACTGTCCTACGCCTTTACCACTTTGCATGAGTAAGTACATATCATGGGTCATGAATGATGATATTGATATTGGTTGAGAATATATTTTTAATATTTTAGAAAAAGCTTTTTCTCATTTCGTCATTGTAGACAAGAAAATATTTTACATTTTATTGTTTATGGCCATACCCCTTCTAAATATTGAGGACAGAGATGGATCGAAAACTATTTTATTTTTGGCTCCGGAATTCGGATGTGTTACAATTTTTGAAAAAAAGTTTTTTTTGTCCTCTCTTGTCACCTTTGTATTTTGTACAAGAAAATACAAAAGCACAGCAGTTTACTCCAATTTTCTCTCTCTCTCTCTTTACGAATTGCGTTGAAAGTACAATAGAGAGAAAGTTTTGGTTATAAAAAAAGAGTACACTTTCCATACAGTAGAATAGGATACCTGTATATAAACAATTAGAAAACGTGTGAGGGATATAGAAGAGAGAGAGAGCGATAATTTTCGTATTAGTTTTTTTTGTGTAATAAAAATCAATTTGTTTGTTCATTAGGTCAAACGGGTAGTAAATGTTATCCAGTACCACAACAATTTCGTGACTATTCGAATTCATGTTGTAATCAATGCTCCGCCTGTCAAGAAAATCCCGTCATTTGTGAGTTGCCTGAGCCAGGGCCACCCTATGTCCACAATAATGTTGACTGTACATTGGATTGCTCTCAAGTTGATGTTTCTGAATTAAATTACATCAAACCCAATGTCTCCAAGTATGGCCTCTTACGTCACACCATGGATGAAATGCGATGCTTAACTCTAGCCAAGGAAAACGCTGCCGCTGATATTTTTGCTAATGCTGAATGGTAACCAAATATTTTTCTTTTATTTATTTAATTTTAGTTTCAATTTTTTAAGACAATATTATTATCATCAACACAAAAAAATGGAGGTCAATCTCATAATTTTGATAGACAAAAATTCTGGTATATTTTTTTTACACAGAAATATTGTCCTCACAAGCCTTCAATTCTTTGTACATTTCCCAACTTTTTTTTAGTTTTTGTATTTGTAAAAGTAACTTTAATTCAAGTACTGTAGACTTATGTACAAGTTAGGGAAGATGAAGGAGAGAGGAATTTGTAGGAAAAAAGAGAAAAGACTAACAAGAAAATGTAATTTTTTTCCTTTTATTTTAATAGATATTCTATGAGATTAGGAATAGGTCGGAAGAATGTAATCTCGTTCTCTCTCTCTCTCTTTTTATCATCTTGTGTACTCGTATCCCATACGCACAACTAGAGAGAAAAATAGAGAGAAAGGGAAGCTAAAGAGAGAAAGATGTGATTTAATCAAAGTCTTACACTGTTGCGTCAAAGAAATGAGATTGATGGTGGTTATAAGATCTACAAGACTAGACAAATATTATTATAAACCTTCAATTTGTATCCAGTAAATAAGCTTCTCCTCCTCTCATATTCCTTCTCAGTTTATTTTCTGTGTATAGAAATTGATGAGAAATTTGATTGTAACTTTATACAGGATATACCGTAACCGTATGCTGTATTAGCCGTCTATAGTTTATAGTAGTCAATATATCTGCAGAGAGAGAGATACATTGGACAACTTTCTTTTCATTCCTAGAAAAAAAATTAATTTTTTTAATTTTGTGCATCGTTTCAAATTTAACAATAAATATATTATTACAACATTTTAATCCTCATACAAATATCTACACTGTACACATCCCAACAAATTAACTCTCGCTTGGTTTCTTCTTGCAAATAACTTGGAGAGACAACGATACAAAAAAAAAATATCCATCGTCCTCTCTCATATTACTGACTTGAGTTTCAAGTAATGTAGTCTGTCTCTACAGAAAGAGAGAGAGAGAATGAGGGGGCTGGAGTATTTTGAGTGGAAGTTAACAACCGAAAAGATTTTTTTCCCTGGAGAACTCAAATCGAGAGAGGAAGGAAAAAGTACAATAATATTTTTTGTGATATAATATTCTGGATTTTTATAACATTGTTAAGATAAGTAGGATAAATAAGAACCCTGTCTCTCTCTCTCTCTTGAAAGTACTCTTCTATAATAGTAAGTAATAGGATGGTAGAGAGAGTGAGTTTTCTTAAGTGAAATTTATTTGATATTACTCTGTGAATCATATGCCATCAAGTTATACGTGATGTAATTCATCTTATCCATTATTATGACTCTAGCCCATTTTTTCCCCACAACTTGAGACTCCTCTCATGTTATATTCCATCATGTAATATTGTATACACATCAAGTTAAAAGTTGAGTCAAGTTATTATCAGCATAGAAATTATTCTATAGAATTCTTTCAGAAAAAAAAACTTTTCTTCTTCCTTTTGTGTGTCTCTGTGTATAATTTTCACAAGTCGCTAATTCTTCATGGAACATGTGCGTACTACATTTTTTTTTATTATACGAATTTATTATTCTTGAATATTATGGCTCAGGTAAGTTTCTAGTAGGCAGTCAATTTATATATAAATCTTCAATATATCGAGAGAGAGAGAGGGAAGGTTGGAAAGGTGTGCAAAATGGAGTGTAGAAAAAATTTACTTTTACTGGGTTAGACTGATTTTTTGCTCTACTTTCTACATCCAAAAAATCCCCATACTTTCTTTTATAAAGAGAAAGGAAATATTCTTACATCTCATACCCCCACGCTCTCTCACTTAAAGCCTTGAGAGAGAGAGAGGAGGACTTGATCGTTGATCTTGATCGATCCAAGTTTGAAATCAAAATTTCATCTCTCTCTTTTTTCTTTTTCATTTTCTTGCTTCTTCATATGGAAGTATAGTATTTCATCCAAGTTTTCATTCATAGTTCCCCCAAGCTTTGTTTCTATTCTTTTTTATATTGAAGCATCCAACTCCATGTATACAACTTGTTACTGTTTTCTTTTTTTGTTCAAGTTGAAAAAACTTGTAGCCTAGTTAAACAGGAAGAGTTGTTTTTTTCTCAACTCTCCGGTTTCATGTTTCATCTCTTCCTCTCCAGTTCCAGTTAAAGGACACATTTTATTATATATTTGACTCTTTATAACATTTCCTCTCCCTTTTTTACCGTGTTGTACGTGGAGGTTAGAAAAGTTTGGGAAAGAATATTTTTTTATGTAGAATAGGAGAAAAAAAAGATAAGATAAGATTCTTGACTCGAAAAATTGTGTGTATCACTCACGTACACATTATACAGGAGAGAGAGAGAGAAAAAAAAAATACAACTCATTGGTGATTCCAAAAGGTTGAGCTTTTGGAAATAAATACAAAAATCAACTTTACACAAAATCTGTGTATCTTACTTATATCTGAGTATAGCAAGTTTTTTTTTGTGTCAAACTAACTCTAAAGATACACATAAAAACAGTTACCCGTTGATATTCCTGAGAGGAAGCTCTGGGAGAGGGAGAGAAAAAAGAAAAACAAATTTAAAATAATGATCAGAAAATCTTTTTTTATATAAAAAAATTCTTTTCTTTTTTTCCACTGAAAATATGTTTTTTTATTTAGAATTATAAATTGATTCATATTTCTCTCTGTCTCATATTTTTCCACTCTTTTTATAGTTTGATTATGACATAATGATAAAGGTAGAAGCACTCATAAAGACACTTGAGAGTGAGTCGAGAATACTAATCTCAATAATTTACAATTTAAAATAGAATTTAAAATAAATTAGTATGCATAACTTGAGATAAATATTAAATTCAATTTTGTACTCTAAATGAATTTATGTGAAGCACCTCGTGTGTATTATTTTGTGACGTAGAAAATAAATTAATTTAACTATTTGTAGAGATTCTAAAAAATCTACTAGAATAATAATAATTTTAACATGATAAATTAACTTTTAACAAGAAATAACAAAACAAAATAATATTTAGTATGTAATATTTGTTGTGGTTGTTGAATATCTTAGACAAGACAATATGTACAGTGCATTCATATAGTCGATGAATGTGTTCACTGGAGCTGCGGAAGATTAGATTCTTGACTCCCTTGACTCTCTTGATCATTTACTTTCATGATATGAGCAAAAGCATCAGCCAAATCGGGGTAGACGTAGGTCATGGGTGTCCTTCCCATTGCATCCCCGGGGATCAAAAATAAAATATCGGATTCTGTTCCAAAAATAAAAAATAAAAGTATTTTTTTTAAATATTTCTATTAAACTTTTTCAATTATCAGGTGTAGAATTTTTTTTTATAAATTAAAAATGACTAACCAACAAATTTGAGAGTAATATTTCCTCGAGAACGAGCCACAAACCAAACTTCTTCATGGGGTTTGAAGGGCTCCACATTAGAGACGAGACCCTCTTTGGCACAGTCACTTCCACGATAAATTCTACCGTCATCTCCGACGTAAAATGAATAAATCGCACCTCTCTTCAAATTACACTCGGTCATTGCATTGCCAATGTCTGTCATAATAAAAATAACCACGAGGCATCAAAAATCAAAACAACATTATTTACGCATTTAGTCAAATCAAACGAAACAACAAAAGAACATTTTGCGATGTGACCACTACCGCGTCATTTTAATTATAAAATTATTTACTAAAGTTCAAGGAAATAAACATCAAGGTAAAATTTAATCACCATCTGCCCACGAGTCAAAAATTAAAAGCTTTGTAACAAGTGACGCAGATGCGACAAGGAATGACTAAGGGAATTTCCTAAGTTTTAAATTAAAACTTTTAATTACAAAAAAAATTATGAATTAAATTCCCTTACCAATCATATGAAGTTCCAGTTGTCCAGCAGCTGTGTTGAGTTTGGAGGGGTCAAAAGTAGTAAAAGAAAAAGTGGCTTTTCTCATATTATCCAATTGTTTGTCATGTAAGATGGAATTTTCCATGACTCGAATAAAAACCTGTAATAAATTTTAAAAAAAATATATAAAATATTAATAAAATATTTTACATGAAAAAAATAAATAAATAGACGAACCCTTTCATTCCGTAAAATTCTCCGATTAGAAAAAGCCATTCTCAAATTCCCAGCTTTTCGAGTTCTCCAAGTTGCCAAAGTTTCATTGCCAGTGATACCAACTCCAGGGCAATGATTACGGTGAAATTTTATAGGCCCTTGAGCTCCACCAAAAGACGGAGATGGTTTCATCATCTCCTCCAAAAAAATTTCAGCTCCTCTTTTCTCCAATACTTTTAGCCCCCCTCAAAAAAAAAAGACTTGTACTAGTACAGTCGCACAGTCAAAATCTTGTTAGAACAATTCAAAAAATATTTAAAATAGGCTTGAATGATCTTGAGAGAGTTGAGAGAATTGAGAGAGACGAGCCAAATGACTCAAACTATTTTGAAGAGGACAAGTTTGAATTCCTCATTCAAAAAATTAAAGACAGAAAATGGATATTCCTTTCCATAAAAAGTTCACATTGAAAAGGAACTCTCTCTATACGTTTGCACTGGGAAAAAGTGGAGGGCCACACTCTATAAATATTCTTTTAGTGACAATTACTTTAATATGTAATTTAAATGTATGATGGGACGACCCCTTGTCCTTATGTGAGTAAGTGTACCATGTACTTTATACATGTGTGTAACATGGGGGGGGGGGGTAGGGAAGGTATAGAAATAATAATATTATAAGGATTATTGGATGAGCAATAAATACAAGGCCACTCAGCCCTTTCCTATGTAATGTACAGTAAGTAGGAGCCATATAAAAAAATGTAGCTGGAGATGGAGAGTGTAGCTGGAGTAGGGGAAGAGTGTGTGAGATAGATAATCGACTTTTCAAACTCAGATTCTAGTCCATTTCCTTCATTGGACTCATATCCCTCTCTTCTGCCCTATGGTCATTCCCTTTATAAAAAGCTTCTTTTATCATGGAGTGACCACTTGGTCTATATATACCCAGGGCCGCCAGTACATTTACTGGAGCTTGGGTGAGACATTGTTCTCAAGAGTTGAGATTTTAGGGGCGCTCAATAAAATTAATTTAGACGAGATAAAATGACATCATTTAAATTTGCATTTTAAAAACAATATGTACTATTTTAGTAGCGACACGTTGGATACTTTTCAACGACAAAAAAAATCCTTCGTGGTATTTTATTTCTGTACTAATCCTGCTTAAAATACACTTTACCATTGAACCATTTTAAATGATTCCTTAAAAAATCCAACTTTTCTGTCACGTTTCTGTTGTCTTTTCTTGGAAAAAAAACAAAAGCCTTTATTCATACACTACCTACAACTACAACAAGGGACTTGTTTTTTTCTTAGAAGATCCTTTTTAAATATTTTTGAGAGAGTTTTTCGTTCATGCACGTTGTGCTATTAGTGGCACAGGTACACATTAAAAGTGGTCTCGAGTCAAAACGTCTGTACGTTTGACCTCCAGGAGTCAATATAGGCCCTGTATGTACTGTACATAATGGCCGAGAAACGTTAGTTTTCGTTCAAAAATTCTGAAACTTGGCAAAAAGTTCCTTCCTGACCTCCTGATCAAAGTTTGTATTATGGTCATAGTGCAATTTTTCAGGTCAAAATAACGTTGCGGGAATTAGCCAATAAATTGTCCGGGTTTTTGGTAATTTGTAGGCATATTTATTTTGCACATTTTTAGGAGAATATTTTGAACGCATTTTAAAAATTTTCATAGTAAGGGGCGCCGGCCCTAATAAGTTCTCAGGCAAAAATTTGTGAGTTTGCGGCACTGTACAAATCACACATCCAAGTAATCTCCTCTCAAAACTAAACTATTTAAGTTAAATAATTTAACCAATTTGAATTTATATGTAATACTTTTCCTCCCCAAAAAATTAACTTCTCTCCCTCCCCCACTTTGACCTACAGTCCAAAGTTCTTTTTTTCATCCACTTTTTTGTAGACAGAAAAAAAGAGAGTGGGTAATCCAGGTAGAATATTTAAAAAAATTACAAAATACTTAGGTACGTACATTTTTTAAAATGAAACCAACTCTCGGATTAAATGGGATTAAAGGTGATTTAAATGGGTTTTAAACTATTTTTTTTACAATTTTGTTTCTTTGACTTGAAATATTACAAATAATCACAATCTGTGTTCTAGTAAAGCTTATCCTAGTAAACTTGAAGAATAAATAGTCTACAGTATTAATAAAATTGACCCCATTTTTTTCTTGAAATATATTGTCAATATTGTAGATCAATATGTGTAACTGTACACACAAACAAATTGGAATATTTTAGAAAATGTTGTTTACTCTCAATGAAAATGATAAATTTAATTTAAAATTAAAATATTACAGTGTTCGCTACGAAGGAAAACGGATGGCACAAGAAGTGGCTGAAAAGACGATAGCCCTCCAAAGGATTTCAAGTGAACAATTGAAGAGACGGAGTAAAGATGTTTACTATTTTTGGAAAGAACTTGAGAGGATGATTTTGGTAAGGTTTTTTTTTTTAAAAAAAAAATATTTTCATACCATCACATCAGTCTGACCAGTGGTCAAATGTGTGTGTAGTCTGTCTCCACACAAAAATAATACTGTGTACACTTGTACAGTCTAGAGTGTGATTTAAATGGAAGGGAGAGAATATTTTGACGGGTTTTTTTTGAGTAGGGAAAAGCCTTTTAAACTCCATTAAAAACATGTCATGTTCACAACTCAACGAACCATTTTATTTGCTCTACAGATAACATGCACAAGTACAGATACTCAATAGAACCACCTACAGAAGTAGTTGATCGTTTAAACTGTCCATGTACATGTTTGTACTGGCCATATTTATTTTAATATCCCAATAGAATTATTTTTCCACCCTACACTCCCACTCCACATTGTACCCTGTACATTGTAGATATTTGTGAACCGTTAAAATTCTATAAAATATTTTTAGAGTTTTTTTTTCTTTTATAAATTTTTTGAGGTTAGAATGTCAACAATATGAGAGAATTTTTCCCTTGAAAAAATTGATTCTATTGACATGTGAGATGAAAAGTAGATTAATATGGATGATAGTGCATGGATGTAACAGGTGAGGTTACATGACAAAGAGAAAGGGAAAAGTGGGGGTTATATTATTATTATTTGAAATTCGATTTTTGTACATGCATTTCTTTTAAACATTTTTACATTACTGAGCCTGTAGGCGGTGGATATTGGATAGTTGATTCAGAAAAATAGGAGAAGCTCGCAGTTACTTTCGATAACCCAAGGAATCCCTCTTTTACATTAACCATTCTCCACTCTATTTCCACTAACAATTGTTTCCTCAAAAACCAATTCACCAACAACTTGGAATTTCATGAGGAAACAAAGAGAGAGAAAAAAGTATGGAGAAAGTAAAACGAGTGAAAATACTTATACCAATGGTGAGAATTGAGATCAACTGTAACAAGAGAGAAAGGGAAAAAAATTGGGAGAAAGGAAGGAGAGAGGAGAGTGTTTATTGGACGCATAAAGTTTCTGTATTACATTTGTAGAACTGGGACATTTCTACATATATGTACAATAGAAAAAGACAGAGAAACTGTATAAGCTTTCTCATATACAAAGAGAGAGAGAGAGAGGAAGAGCGAGCTAAGGAGTCGTTCAAGTTTCATTTTATGAGAATTTGTTATGGATGAAGTCTTGTGGCTCTTCTCTCGCTTACTTAAGTGGGGATGCTGCTCTTGGCTCTTGTTGTTGGGATGTTGGTTAGTGAGTTTGGGGTAGGAGGAGAAGGAGAGAAAATGAAAAGGAGGAAATGGATGCATCTGCACTTTATGTTTCAAGTTATGAGAATGAGCTCTTGTTGGTCTTGGTGTTGGTCTCTCACTAGTCCCTAACAGAAAGACAGAGAGAGAGTTTTGGGCTAAGTACCTTTTGAGCATATGTACACTGGGTATATATTTTATCCCCTCAGTGAACTTGCTTGGCTTCCTTTCTCTCCTTAAATCTTGAGGCAGAGGTGACACACAAGACATGTTGAGTCTCAAAACAGGGCTTCGGATTGGTTCCACAAGTTCACAAAAGGAGAAATAAGAAATCGATCCCACATGGAAATGCATAGACACAGCTACATATTACTCTCTCTCACTTTCCTTATTTTTCCTCGTCTCATCTTTTCAATCTCAATTCCAACACTTTTTATTATGAGAACTGTTGATCATGAATGAACATTGTCAATAAAATTAGAATTCATCCAAAAAAACTCTCCTCTTTCGTCTTCTTCGGTTTTTACATGTTTTTTACATGTAAAATAGAACAAAAAAAAAAGAATCTATTCCAAGCATGGAATTTTACATGTGTATTGACATTGAGTTACTCTATAAATTTTTAGGGAGGTCATGTGTCATTTAATGTGTGTCAAATTTTTTCTCACCGTCTCCTCTCCTCTCCTTTAGTCAAAAGATAATTCAATTGCATTCAATCAGGGCTCAGTCCCTCTCTCTCTCTCTCTCTGTCTATTGTAAGATTGAACACTTAGCATGCAGTCAAATTTAGGTTTTATTGTATTAAACTGAAGCGAGAGACTAACGATTTGAATCTTTGTAGAGAGAATGGAATAAAATAGAGGAGGATAAAGAAATGCTTTGTCCTAAGAACACAAGAGAGAGTTAGTGAGGATGGGCACTACTTTTTTGATGGAATTTCGGGTATCTCATTATAAAGACAGAAAAAACGTAAATGCAAGGTTGCGAGAAAAGAGTTTACACATTTCCCTCCTCCTCCTTCTCTTTTTTTTGCTAATGGAACCAAAAGAGTAAGAAAAAAAGAGAGAATGTGTTTTAATGACACATGTAATGAGAATCTTTTTTTGCATATAAGTTTCCTCTTGGGAATGATGTGGGGAAGGATGATGGGAATCGAATGATAAAAGTTTTAAAAGAGGAATTCTTTATTTTTTTGTCTTGAATTGATGAAATTGTAATGAGTCTAAATTCAAATTTACATTTTGCATTAAGATAATTTTAGAATCTAGATCAATAGAAAAAAAACTTTTTTTTCCTTTATTACAAAATAGAGTTGTATGAAAAAAACCCCAAATATTCTAGAATCTAAAATCTTTTTCAATTTGCACAAACAACAAAATAAAATCAAGGGCAAATAATCTGTAGTGGGTGTTTGTGTGACAACAAAAAAACAAAAAAGTGGAAGAATTTAGACAAAATCAAACCATTTGAATTTGCTATTTAGTGTTAAAAGGGGGAAGGTAAATATACTATAAAAATGGAGGACCTTTCTCAAAGGTGTTCTACAAAGAGGAAGAGGAAGGGCGATTAACATAATAGTTCTTTGGTTTTATGAATATATCTCAATTTAGAGACATTTTCAGTCCCCTTAAATATCTTATAAGATATATATATATATATATATGCATATACATATAGCAAAATTTCGTTATATATATAAGGCCAGATTTATAAGAGGAAAAAGAGAGATATTCAATTGAATTACAGGATATGCGGGAAGAGACAAGACTTTTACAGGAGTTGAGGATTCGGGTGGAGAATGCAATTAGAGCGACTGCTGACTTGATTCTTCACATTGTGAACGAGTGTCTTCGTCGAAGACTGTCACGCATTGGGTAAAACTTGTATTATATCACTCTCTCCTCCATATCCATTTATAATACTCCCCCCACCAAAAAGAATTTTTTTTTTGTGTCATTCTGTTAATAGAATCGATTTAACTCGTGATGATGTGGAAGAAGAGTTACAAAAAGAGCGTGACATGGTTATTATGGCTCAGCAACGACTTCAAGAATTTGCCGAACAAGTTCGAGATCAAATAGGTAACGTCTCTATATATGAGAGTATATGTACACAAATTGAAATATTCAAAAAGTGAGTAAAGATTTCAACTTAAATCCTTTTTCCCTTATGGGTAATAATAGGCAAGATTCGTGCAGCCAAGGAGAGACTTGAGAGGGAGTGGAGTGACAAGATGCAAGCATTTCGAATCGATGACTGTGGCTCTCAACTTCGACCTGGTAATTCAACTTTACAAATGTATCCAGGAGTGGCACGATTTCAAGAGGGGTGAGTTCAAGTGATGACACTTTTATTCTCCTTTCCTTTTCAAAAAAAAATAATCCTGTCAACCAATTAGTCCATGTCTTTCCATTATTATCATCACACCTCTTATAACGTTTTGTCACACTTAACAAGAGTGAAAGTGTTTTAATTAATAACTTGGACGACATTCATTGTATAATTCAATTATTATTTTTAGCCGAGGTAAAATATTTCTTCTATAAAATCTAGGACTAGTCTATAAGTATTCTAGAGAGAGAGAGTGGCATGATGTATGTTTTGTGAGAAAATTTATTAGAAAATTGTGGGGAGCAATACGTCACGGCCTATTCATTTCATCGAATAAAATGAAAAAAGAAAGATGAATGCATCTTGTACCATAGAAAGTACAGAGCCACTCTTGTATTTTGGTGGGGACACAAAACACAAAGTGTTTCACTTTTACTGTGTTGTCATACAAATACACGTGTATATATGAGAAAAAAATAGTGGGTATGAATATATAGCTTTCGTATAAAAGAGAAAATTTTCTTAAACAGAATTTTCTTCCGTCTCATCTCTCGTCTTCCTCTCTCCCTCCCCCTCCCCTGTGTGTGTGTCTCTGGTTCTCCTCCTGGCAATTCGCCGGCATTTCCAATTCATTGGACTGTATAAGATACCAAGCATGACTTTATGAGAATCCCTCCCCATATATTTGAATGTGAACAATACTCTAATGGTTTGTAGTCTTTCTTTCAAGCCAAGTCTGTAATATTTGTAGCAAAAGCAGAAAAAAAAGACTTTTTGAGATGTGATGTGGTGTGTGTTTTTTTAGCTACATTTGCACATGGAATTGAACATGATCGTTAGAGGGGGTTTTTTTACAGAATAGAATTTATATAAAGTATTTTTCTCCATTTTTTTCTTGTTTATTCCATGTTTCTACCTTTCATCTATCTCTCTTTTGTTTAGAGAAAGCCAGAGAGAGAGAGAGAGAGAGGGAGAAAGTAGAAATGGTAAACTTGTCTCAAAATTTCCCTCTAAAGACACGAATCTAACCATTCAAACTGTAACCATCAGAAACAAGGGTCCACTTATCCTTCTCTCTTTATAGCCCCTTGTTCTCTTTTTTCATACTCAACTTATAGACTGTAATAATCATACAAAGGAGAAATGGAGACTTTGTCTTTTTCCCTTTTCTTTTCTGTCTTTTAACATTGCATATTGCATTTTTATATTGTATTTCTTTTTTATCTCTCTCTCTCTCTCTCTCTCTCTCTTGTGGGGCCTACCTCAAGCACTAGAGTTAAAGCTTCAAAGACCTCCTTGTTTTCGACTGTTTTCTACAAGATTAGATTCCCTTCTACTATTCAAGCGAGGGGAAAAGCTTCTTTCCTTTTTTGTGTGTATATATCCTGGTTCTTCTCCTTCACAAAGCAAAGTGTTTGGTAATATATCCACTTCCGCCTACCTCATATATTTCCTTCCAACAAGAAACTTACTCGAGAATTTCCTCACCTCTTTTGCATGTGTTGAGGCGTTTAGAATTCCATTTATGTCGGCAGCAGTGCCACTGACTGAGAGAGAGAGGCTCAAGCCAACGAAAAGTTACCGGTCTATTGTGGAACATGCCCACGCAATTTTCTCCAGCAATTTCCTGTTCCCCTTCTACTTTCCCCTTGTGATAGAGAGGGCGGATTATGAAAAAAATGAGTTTACATATGGCAGCATGGAGAATTATATGAGGAGTGGGGGGAGATAGAGAAAATAATATATAATTTTTTCATCATTTAACAAACTAACTCTCATCAAGGTGAGCTGACGTCTCACGTCTCATTGTAGTCAAGAACATTTAATTAGACATTGAAATCGGAAACCCATTTTTCATGTGGTGAGGCCAAGACTTGAGGGGGAAGGGGAGGGGGTTAAAAATAATAGGTATACTTATACACTTAGGACGTCACCCGAAATTCCAATTCATCTAACAAACGGAAATGTTTTTTATATATGCAAGTTCTAGATTGGCATTAGTGGATGGAGAGAGAGAGATTGTGTAATAAGGATTTTATCGACAATATCTCACCATTTTCATTGGCTTTTTTGGATTTGGCTATCGTCTCTCTCTCTCTCTTTCGTGTTGACTTAGCAAGGACGAGAGTTGTGCTAAAAAAAGTATAAAAGTAATAACGTAATAGTAGTGTGTGTGGCCCAATAAATATGCGGTCGTTCATCACGTAAAAGGAAGCTTTCAGTTTCATACTTTCTCTCTCTCTCCTTTCTTATTTTTTTTGTTATATCCGCCTGGCTGCCATATGCAGTGTAGTCATCAGGAAGAAAAAAAGTAAGAGTTGAAATTTCTTAATACACTTGTACTTGCATGGAGGAGGAGGGGCATATGGAAAAGTCCTTTGGTTCATTGTGAACAATATTTATTATGTATCTCCATAATGGGGATGGGGAGGTCGTTCCATGGTTTGGTGGTTTCATTTACAAACTGTAACTGTAGTTGTATGTAAGTATGTAGGATGTAAGACAGTGAGGGAATTTATGACTTTTTTTTGGAGACCTCTTCCTCATAAATATACATGCTTAGTGAATCACAAGAGACTTTCTCCAACTTTTCCTTTGTATCACGGCAGTCTTTGGCCGGAAAGAAGGATTCGGTTTGAAATGTTTAATTTTTTTTCAACTTTAAATTAATTGTCACTGACTTCTAGATTTAAGATGATCAAAAAATTAGACTAGTTTTTAATTAGGGGAATATATTCAATAGAAAAATAATTAATTTGGGATTTTTTTTAGTCTTTAAACTCTTTTATAATTTGTAAATTAATTATGGGAGATTTTAGATTCTTTTAATAAAATAATAAAATAATTTAAAATTAATAGAAGGAGAAAAATTAAATTAATTTGACTTTAGTTGTATCTGTAAAACAAAATTAAATTTTAAGTCTCCTCTTTTAACACTAACGTCAATCAAAGAAAGGACAGGTTTTGTAATTAATTAAACAAGAAATTTAATTGAAAAAAAGAAATATAAAGAAATAATAAAACTATCCTTTTAACATGTCACTCTTGTAATATTTATTCCAGAATGGCCACACTTTGTGAATGGGAAATGTTGACAAGAAGAAATATGGAGGAAGCAGAGAGAGAACGTTGTGCATCCTGTAAAATTCGCGAACTTTTGCCTGAACTCTTAAAAAGGTAAGAAAGAGATAAAATTAATTTGTATTATAATTAATTAATCTACCGGATATTGCATTTTTCATTTTAAAAAATGAGACACTGAGACACCATAAAGCATTCATAACAAAGCAAAGGAAGTAAAGGAGACTGACCTTCAACTCATTTTTTTAAATCTCAGTTGTTCAAGTCTTGTCTTTTAGCGTTGACAATTTACAATAAAAAATAATAAACGGAATCAGATTGAATTGACTTAATTGGTTAACTAATTTTAGAAAGGATATGAAATAATATCAAGTCGTCATGGTTGGTGAAATCAAAGAATATTTTAAAGTCAGATAACCAGCTTCTCTCTCTCTCTCTTTGTCTGTAACCTTGAGATAAAATTCATAAAGAATTCATGAGACATTTCTTCATTCTGTAAAAAGTCATGTCCCCCTGTATGTAAGTTAGGTGTAGATGTAGAAAATGACAATTATTAATGGCACGAAGCAGTGTAGAGGTGACATGTCTACTGTCGGAAATTAATTTCACATCATGAATGATATATAAACGAGAGAGAGAGAGAAAGGGGACTTGCCTTCCTTGAACATGGAACACAACGAAGCTAGTCTCGTCTAAAATACAAGGAATGATGAAAAGAGAGATTTTGTTTTTTGTGCGGATGGAATGTTCCAATGCAAGACATAATAATAATATGATAAAAAGCAAGTTTTCTATCATAGAAATTTATGCATGCCCCCCTCATATACAGCTACATATTATTAGAGACAAGAACAATGAAAATATTCATTGTGCATCCTCTTTCATTCAGTCACTCGTAGAGGATACTCGCCATGAGAAAAAAAGGGACGGCTAAAGAATGGCTAACTTTTCTCTCTCTCTCTTGTTTTTCAACAGTGGAGATTTGACTTTGGCTTTTATTTATGAAGAAACTTTTGTTGAAAATATTTAAGACAGCCGTTGGTCCCAGTTTTCAACTTTTACTACTACTTTTGACGATGCAGATGGTGATATTGTAAAAATTCATAGATGAGCTCTTTTCCTATACGTATCTAGGTGTAACCAAGAAAGTAGACGAGGGCCATTTCCTCCTTATAAAACTATCCCCTCCTTTTTTAAAACTTTCTTGTGCTCTCATATTAAAAGCAACCTGTCAGCTACTATAAATTCTACACAAGTACACAAGCCACGTTAGTTGCTAAATGAAACTTTTTCAATTTTTATGTGCCCATGCTTTGGTTTCTCCCCCCCCCCCCCTCTCTCTCTCTCTTGTCCCTCTTGAACTTTAAAATGAGGTCTTGTACAGATATTTCTACACAGTACACAGTTTTTTCAGTTTACTTTTATCAAAATTATTTGTCAAAATATCACACATCATCCACATGCCCAATGACACCTGCGGCTCGTAGAAATTTTTTTAGTGTCTACATAAATTTTGTAATATTCACTCCATATTCATAAAGATAATTTTATTATTTTAATTTTTTTCTTAAAATAATTTCAAAATCTCTTTTTCTCCCTCCAGAAAAATACAGCCCTTTTCTTCTTTACATAAAAAGATTTTTAATTAAAGAGGGTGTATGACTACAAAGTACTTTAAATTGTGTTTTTCACTTGTACAGTTTATCCAAGAAATAGCCAAAGGGGAAAGCTAATGAATATTTGATGATTATTTTATGTTAAAGTTATAAAAACTACAAATGTATGTCTACTAATTATGTGCACACTTTACTTAAAAATTAGTCTGAGGGGCAGATGCAGATGGTTGAAAATTATCTTTGTTGTTTACTTTGTATAAATTGAGGGGCTCACAAGAGAGAGAGAGAGGTCTAAGAATAATTGAAAGATGAAATTAACCTACACAATCTCGTCAAAGGTTGAGAGTATAAATACAGGGAGCATGAAAGAGTGCGGATGACTATGAGAAAAACTATGTAAAATGGCTAGACATTCCATGTGAAAGTGAGTGGGTGAAAGTTGGTTTTAGTTATTCACCGTTTTATGTAAAGAACCTGATGATAAGGCAAGAGAGAGAGAAAGTAGTTTCATCAGTAAAAACCAGATTCCCCGTGGATTCTACTCTACACTTTCTCTACCTTTCTCTCCTTGGTTTGATTCAATTTAAATGTATTGAAATGTATTTTCTCTTCTTCATTTCACTCCAAATGTAAAGATAAATATAAAAGAAAGTTTTGAGATTAGCAAGTATTTACATACAATGTACAATATTAGAATTTGTATTAGAATTGTGATGCACCCTATATGCATCTCTGTATAAAGTCTAAGTCTGGAGCTGGAGGTTCATAATATTGGCAATTTGTGACATTGTTCCGTCTCCTTTTTTTGGTACAAGAGCTCCCTTTAATCTTGAGTTATAGGAATGCAACTGTTAATTTTGTATGTAGTTTTATAGATATATTTTTTTAGTATAAAATTGTATCGTGTTTTGTATCTTTAAATGTTAATTTCCTTCCCTTTCTAATTCTTTACAGTCTTGCATGCAAGTTGAGAGCCCAAGCCGACAACGTTGAAGCCGCCATGTCTCGTCGTATCGCTGAGACGGAATCTCAAAAGGCTCGTCTTGAACATCAACTTAAGCTCGTAAGTCAATCAACTACGAATTCAATTTAATTCACATACTTTCTCTCTCTCTCTCTCTCTCTCTCTCTCTCTCTCGCTCTCTCTCTCTTTCTTGCTTCTTTCAATTGCCTTATCTTAAATTTCTTTACATCTTATTTTCATCCTAAAATTCTTCCCCTTTTTTTGCAATTTCTTTTCTTTAAATTAATTCTTCAAAGTAAGATAAAAAAATCCCCTTTATTTTAAATACATTTTATTTTTTTAAATCCATTTTTAAAAGCTATTTTTAATACAGTTTGTACTGATATTTATAAATGAAAATTGTAGTTTTAGATTTTATATTGCGATTAAATATGTACATACATAGGAATCTGCCATAAGTTTTAAACTTTTATTTTTCCCCTACTGCCCATGGCACTAAGGTAAAAAAAGAGAGAGAGTTAATGGAGAAAGTAGCCGAATTTGGGGATTAAAGCAATTTTACAATAGAAAACTTTTTAGATATAAAACTTTCTCCTCTTTTTTTAACATGGTAAACTTTCTCTCATCCATTTCTCGTTTACTCTCCTTAATTTGTTTGAATTCAATTCAATTTTTTATTTTTATCTCTATTCCATTCACTCTTTTCTCACCCCCTCCTGTGCTTGACTGGGACTGGGAACTCCATTGACATTACAAAAACTATTTCTCTACAAAATTGACATATAGTTTGTAGTGAGTGATAGTTCATTTATACAGATATCCTTGCATGCATTGTGGTTCATGGAAAAGGAGAAAAGGGAGAAAAAAATTGAGACAATTGAACAAGATTTGTAGAAAAGATAATAAGAGTTGACAAATATTTTGAGACTAGGGGGGCTCAACATATGTTTTTATAGAGAGAGTCAAAACCACATAAAAGTCGAATAAAGATCAAGTCAACTTGAGCATGGAAGTATGATAACCCCCACCACAAACTGTGCAAAAAAAATCTTTATCTTTATAGTACACAATATACGGATTGTACAATAAGTAGGTTGAAAGAATAAGGGATGAGAGAGTCAACCGCGTCTCAATCAAATTGTTTATCCCATAGCCATCATGCTCTCCCTGTCCTTTTATTTTTTTAAGAAGAATTCTCGAGTATTTATTTTTTTCTTCCCAATTTTTTCCTCGTAAAATGTCTTTCACTATACTATATACGTAAAATACAAGGATAAGTATAGAATTTTTGCTTGTGACTCTTTTCAATAAAGAAATCGGTACATTTTTCTTTAATCTTGACTCTTTTGTTCTCTCTTTTCTCTTGAGTTTTGTCTTTTCTGTCAGAGACTTGGTCATTGGACGTTACACATTTTTGGTACAAATATACGTACAGTCCACACAAGGAAAAACAAGTGAAGAAATATCAGTGGCTTTTTATAATGTTTAATAGGAAAGCTTTTAGCTTGAGCTCCATGTCTCTGTTGTACAACTAATGTGATGTGAATAGTGGCAGAAAATCTGGTTGTTGTGGAATTGAGAGACATTTTCTATATTTTTCTCTTACTTTCTCTCTCTCGTTACTAAGCGCTTCAAACTGACACTGTCTATCCAGACAGAGAGAGAGAGAGACAAAAGGTTACCAAGCCAATGACAAAATGATTGTACAGATACATATAGAGCTGGAAACTAATGTATCAAAAAAAAGAATAGAAAAAAAATATTTTCTGTCTTTTATGACCAGAGAGAGAGAGAATGTATTATAAAAAGTGATTATGATTTATGATTATAAGTATAAAAGGAAAAAGAGAAAATAAAAGAGGGGGGGGAGGGGAGAGAAGACTTGAAAGAGAATAAAGTTAATGGTCTCATTGGGTGAGGACAACTAAATGATTTTAAGGACAATAGTCAAACCTTTTTTTGATAGGTAGAGACAGCCAGAGAGAGAGAGAGAGAGAGAGAGACTGTGTAATGTATAGAAGGATAATTATTTTTGTCCAATTTTATTCAATTTTATTTTCTACACAAAATAGAGTACCAGTATATTATTATTGTTATATGTACACACAAACACAACGTAAGATAATGTACTACGAGTAGATAAATCCTATCTCTTGTTTCCTAAATCTCTTTGACAAATAGAAAAAGAGAGAGAGAGAGATCAATAAGGGAAAGAGAAAGCAGAGAAAGGGGGCAATGGCACACTCCTTTTTTTCCCAATGGCCTCACATTAAATGTTAATGCAATATCTGTGTTCAAAATTAATATTGTAGATTATTATTTACAAAATAATTTTTTTGAGTGTGCGGATATGTTCACATTTTCTCTCTCTCTCTCTCTCTGTTGAAAATAAAATAAGACAAAAAATAATCACAGTCTCGTTTTACATTTGGAGAAAGTATTCTGGGACTACGATTTTGTCCCTTGACTATGACTGTGAAAAATAAAGATAGAAAGGGGGAGGGTAGGAAAAACCACAAATGTTTTGTAGACTCTTTTTTTAACATGTTATAAAGCTCTGCATAAATTTGATGGTGGTTTTAATCAACTTTTGGCTGACCGAACTAATTTTCCTGTACATGTACATGTCTCTCTTGGTTTTTTGTGTTAACGTCAGCCAAAAATACGGGAGCTGAAAGATGTGGGTGGGTCTCAAAAACTGGTCCAAATTACTGATTACAAAATCTCCCCCCTCCTCTCTCTCTCATCTTCTTTTCCTTTGATGTGAAAAGCAACAAAAAAAAATTATTTTTATCCATTTTGTTTTTGCAAAAACATCAATATTTTATGTTTTACTATAGTCTTATGTGAAAGTAGAATTTTTTAATTTAATTAGGTGAATCGTGAAAAAAGGAAAAGAAAGGAAATGTCATTTTTTAGGGTTTGAGAGAAATAGGGGATATTTTTTTGTGACAAATTTTATTTTAAAAAGAAAAATATTGATTTTGGACACAAAAAATTGACATTATAAAAAAATGTCGTGTATAAATGTAAACGTCATAGACCACAGTGGACGTTTAAATTTGATTTAAGCTTCTTTCTCAAAAGATGAAAACCATCTTTTCATCTTTCTCTCTGTCGCTTTCTCTTTTTTTTCTTTTGCAATAGAAAATCCCTGGCCTTTCTCTTTTTTATTGATTCCTTCTCCGGTGGCGGTTTTTTGTGAGTTGTACAAGGTCTAGCAAATACAAATATATCTATAAAAAAAAGTATTTGGATTTTCCCCGTATTACATGAGAAATACCTTTATACGAATAAAACTTTTTTTTATACCTTTGTTTGATGTTCTATCCATTAAATTCAATTCAATTTCCAAAAGACTTGTTCCGTCTCTTGAACCTTTCTCTCTACTTTTCTCTCTCTCTATTGCCTATGTTCTGTAGCACACGAAAACTTTGTGTGTGTGTGTGGGCACACTTTAAAGTCATGTTGGAAAAAAGTTGGAATTAGTGCAGGTGCAAGGGAGATGCACTTTTCTAATTTGTTGGGGATATTCTCTCTTTGATTACTTTCACATTGTTTATCGACATTGAGAATTCAATATAGAAAAAAGCGGGGAGATAATCTGTACAGTGTACACAATGGATACTTGCCCCCAAGAGAATTTGAGTTTGCCCATCTCCCCCCTCCCCCAAAAAAAGAGTTGAGAATGGAGGGGGAGGCTAGACTGGAGAATATTTGTTGTTTGAGCTCACAAAGTGGAACTCTTGTTTTGAGAGTTAAAGTGCACAAGTGTGTCAGGATTGGAATATTTGTGAACTGAGAGAGAGAGAGAGAAAGTGTTGTCCAATGATTATTGGCTTGAGACTTATCCATAGAAATTCGACCCATTTTCTCTCTCTCTCTCTCACTCTCAGCCAATTCTACTTTCTCTCTATTTTCTCTCAAGATGTAGGCTACTTGGTCACTGGTGATATGAGGTCATGTGTTGCCTTCATGATTGTCATGATTTTTCAAGAGAAAAAGAATCTTTCTCTAACGGATGAATAGGTAAAATCTTACCTATTCATTCGTTTTATACTAACTGTGGACTTTCTCTGACTAGTAAATAAATGGTAGTTCTTCCCTTTCATTTTTTTCTCTTTATGCATATAACTGTATATATATATCTTTGTGTGTAAGAATAAAGAAAAAGAAAGAATTTATCAATATAATTCGAGGAACTAAAAGCCATAATATTTTAAAAAACATGTTTTATCTGTAAAAAATAACCCTCCTCCCCTCACTTGAAAAAGCATTACATCAACTCAAATTTTTGAATTTTTAAAATCCAACCATCCGTGTACTTTTACAAATGTAAGTTTATACAAAAGGAAAAAGAGAGAAGAAGAGGGAAATGTCTTGAGAAAAAAATATTCTTTAGATGAGTCTAACTCTCTCTGAGAGTGAACCAGAACCATGATCTTTTTTTTTCTTGGGAAAAAGTCTCTTTTGAATTTTTTTTTGTACAAAAAAGTAAAATTTCATGTTTCTCATCCATACCTTGAAGGAAACATTTCATTGGTTTGGTTGAAATGCCCTGACACTAAAACTCTTGTATTTGTGTGTGTAAAGTAAAGGACCACCTACACAAACAGAGAAATACTGTACAGTCCATTTGAAAGGGAAAAAAAGAGGAAAAAATATATGAATAATTCTTTTCCTCTCCATTTCTATTTGGCATGCCCCCCTTCTTCTGGGTTCCGTTTCCTTGAGAAAATTCCTATATTCAAAGAGTTGTTGGAGGGACTATGAGTGATTCTTCTCCTCTCCTCCATCTCCTCACTCTTCATTTTCTTGAATCCTTCTCCTCCTCTCTCTCTCTCTTGAAAGCCTTGTCAAAGTTGGACCTGCACATGAACGACGGAAGTTATATTACTAGAATGGTAGACTCCATTTTTTTGCTACTGGGGATTAAAAGTATAAAATATTTTTTTTTGGTGGTAAGGCACTCCAACTTTATTTTTCACTCTCTTGAATCCTGTAATGGTATGTATACACATGTACAGATATGCTAGACAATTTTTGTTCAAGATATATTTTTTTCCCTGCTACTTCTCAGGTTCTCGAGAATTTTGTTAGTATTCTTTGGAGACTAGGACACATAATACACGATGTGTGTTCAGAGAGCAGTGAAACCATTACAATGACATGATAAAAAGAGGCTGTTCCTTCAACATGCTTGAGTAAAATAAAATCTTATGGAACGTGGAGAAACTCGACAAATATATATAAAAAACTGATTTTTTTGTCTCCTCCTCCTTACCTTGTACAGATCTCATCCATGTACAGATATATGTTTTTATATTAAGTGATTGTTGTTCTTTGGTCCGTGTCATGGAGTTGAGATGCAATTTATTTATTTTTATTTATTTTTTCCTGCAACACATCCAAGTAATATCAAATTCATCATCAAAAACTTTCTCTTACAGATACATACAGATAGACACTTTCTCTCTATCTTTGTCTCCATTTTTTTGTGTGTTAGGTGAAGCATGAAATTTAGTGCAATTTTTTGATGTGACAAAAATATTATTTAATATTTATGAAATTGTCAGTCCTGGATTTTATTTTAGAAAAAATAGTCATCTGTATAAATAATACTTGTAGTTTTCATCATGTGTATCTGTCATTTTTTTGTTGTAGGTTTTGGCTGAGATGGTGAGAGCTGAGCAGGGGATTGAGGATATCAAAAGAGCCCTCAAAGAAGAACCAATTGAAAGTGCTCTCAAATTGGCTCAAACAAGACTGTACAATCGTTCTTTTAGTGAGTGGACAATATTTTTTTATATATACTTTTTTATTTTATTAAATTAATCTTCACACTTTTTTTTTCAGGACCCAACACGGAGCTTGTTCGAGACTGCCCACAATTCGCGTACGTATTTTTTCTTGTTTTTATTTTAAGCCTTGGAAAATACACAAACACGATCAATAGTCATTGAAGAGTTTCAACGGATAGTAGAGCTTTTTCTACACATCCTTAAAAGCTTGTTTCTGTCTCTTTGTGGGTCTGACCTAATCTCTGAGACTATTTAGATAGGAGAAAAGCCTTCCATTATATTTACTGATCGTGTCAAAGTTTACATTTTCAGTTTTAAATCCATGAGGATTTAACAGTACATTTAAAACTAAACTCTCTTGGTATTTTTTTGTGAGGGTTTACCTTTTATTCTAATAAAAAACGGGCATAAAAAATTAAATTAGTTGTTAATTATAAAAAATACTTTTTTTCATTTTTTTTAATTTTAATTTTAGACTCATTGAAGAAGTTCATGGAATTGCTCTCTCACAATCTGGAATGGAAGCTCAACTTCGAAATGCTGAGGATGCTTTACATAAACTTCGACAAATTCGAATTGAAGTAAAAAATTAATATTTTATTTAAATTTTAAATATTAATAATTTTTTTGTATTTAATAATTAAAATAATTATTTTCTTTTAGCTTGAGAAAGAGATTGCTGTCAAAGATAATACCCTCGTCATTTGTAAAGAGAGATGTCAATATATTCGAGCATTTTGGCCCTCCGTAGTGACACTTGTGGGACACTAATTCAAGTTTTAGAGAGAGAAAAAAATCAATTAATTTTGCATGCCTAACTAATCATTCAAGTGTTACATATACATATAAC
This sequence comes from Arrhopalites spinosus, assembly GCA_034700945.1. NCBI lineage: Eukaryota > Metazoa > Arthropoda > Collembola > Symphypleona > Arrhopalitidae > Arrhopalites > Arrhopalites spinosus. The sequence continues at coordinate 17,544 of JAQIVZ010000248.1, read as the reverse complement.
AATATGTCAACAATAATTAATTTTAACTAACATAATAATTCTTCGATGAAAAAAAAAGAAAAATTGTGTAAATAATTGAAATATCTCGAAAATGTCAATAAAAGTCAAAACTTTTTCTACAGTCATAACTAATTACTCGTCAAGTACTGTCCCCAATTAATTTTTATCCAATTAAAATTACTTACATGCTCATAGTAATTTTTTTCATGAATGAAATGATATATTACGCATAAATATTCTTTTTTGAAATAATTCATTACTATTTATATTTATTGTTTATTAAGTTTACTCTTTGTTCCAACCACAATATAAAGTAATATTAGAGGTTTTCTTTTTTTTATTACAATTCATAAACATTTTTCAGTGAATTGAACAGCCTACATTTTTAATATGGTATTTTTTTGAACATGTTTTTTTCATAAATTTTAAAAATATAATCTTACCTAATAACTAATACACATTTGGTATAATATGCATGTACATGAATATAGTCAAGAGTGTGGTAATACGAATCGGTAACATTGTTTTTATTTTTTTTCAGTGTATTTAGCAGTTGTCTAGTACTTACATCAACATCATTAAAAAACTCACTCTTGAGATTTGTAATAATGTACAGATAATACTCATTTTTTTGCTCTCTAATAAAGAATATTCTTGGTAAATAATTTGTTTTTTTTCTATTTAATTTATGTATTAACACAATTTTTTGTGACTATTAATTTGTGTAATACCCCCACATTCCCCCATTTGTTCTCGTCCATGCTTATAATGGGTTTTCAATGATTTTTATTTAAGTATCCTCTGCAGACTGCAACTAAAGAATATTTGACATGCTTCTTTTGTATCTATTTAAGTGAAAAAGGTCACCAGTTTTGGTTTTTTTGGTGAGGAATGTTGGGATCATAGACGGCTGTCAATGACTTCACCCGGATTTTCCATGACACGCTGTCGTTCTCCGATAGCATTCAACAATTTTCTTCTAGGACCCAATTCAATGCCCATGGATTTAAAATCATCGTCCGTAAGTAGAAGTAAAGCCTACAAAATAAACAAGATGAAAATGAAAAAAAATTTGTATCGTTTATTATTTTCTCTATAGCTTCAAAGTGGCCTTTGTAGTTATAATACTTCATGTAACATATGTATGTACATATGTTATGTATATGTATAGTATATGCATATATGTAGTAAAAAATTCTTTGGCCTGTGTATAATTTTGTATCAAACGAAATTATTGTGTGTGTATATATTTACTATTGCCTAGATTAAAGTATATTTTCAACTAGAAATTTCAGACTTTAGAAACGTATTAAGAAACTTTGTAATCCTCCGTCACAATTACGTTGGCGGAGAGAGAAAAGTTCCATTTCATTATTAAGACTATTCATATGTATACATATTGAATATATATGTTGCAAAATCCTAAGAAATAATATTTATCAAAGAGAATTCAAGTAGAAGAAAAGAAATTGCAAACTTATTTAACTTTTATACAAGTCTCAAAAAAAAGGATTGACATTATTCTGGATATAAAGTTTGTGTTTTTCTGTCTTTACAAAAAAATCTACTCAACTCCCACGTTACCAACTTTAAATTTTAATCAACTTTTCTATTGTTATTACAGATAAATATTGTGTCAAGAATCTGGAAAATGTCAATATCTTTAAAAAAAAAAAAATTTAATGATTATTTAATTTTTTTTTGAAAGACTAAACCTTTAAATCGATTTTTTACAAGGTGTACAAGATTACTACAAATCTTTATAGCACTCTCCAGACATACAAATATGGATACCGACATAATGTGTTAAGTAAATAGAGCATAAAATTTTGAAGTAATTGGTAATCATTTGAGCCGCTTAATAATAAAATGAGTAGGAGAAGGAGGTCCAAATATAAAGACTTGGATTCAAAGCTCAAAGTCATTTTAACTCTGTGACCATACATATATAGACTCAAGTTAATAATAATAATCGAAGGGGGGCATAGTGTTTGTGTAATCCAAAAATGAAATGTGTGTGAGAAGGCCAAGATTTACCTCAAGATCGATTTTTTCTCTAACAAAAATATGGGCGTAATTCATAAGGTTTGCAGCCGCCAGAAAAACTTCTAGATTTCCCAACTCCTCTTCTAAAAATAAATTACACAAAGATTTAGTCAAACTTGTTATACATACAAAGTTTCATTATATAGAAAAATAGAAAGAGAATTTAAAGACAGTTTCATTACACTTTAAGTAGTCTCTCCCTCTATATACAAGTGTATATGTACATAGAGAAAATATACTCAAGTTAACAAGCTATTTATTATCTAGCAAGTGATTTAATAGGGTTGCATAGAAATGAAAAGAGGGAGAGAGGATAAAAGAAGACTGATCTGAAGATTCTTGTTATTTTTATTTTTTTCAAATAGTATTTATGTGTGTACCATCACCCGAGCCAGCATCATCCCATGGCCCACTTTGATGATGACCTAATTGGGCTTTAGATGTACCATCAAGACTACTAGCAGAGCCAATAGAGTCACGATGAAGATCATTGTCATCTTCTTCAAGGAGTACAGCCTCTGTTCGACCATTACCATTGTGATGACTATGATGATGTTGTTGATGGGATGTGGTAAAGCTCGAAAAATTACTGAGTGTGGAGTTCATATTTTTTCTAAAAGCAACAGAGCCAAATCCTGGTCTCTCAAATATAGACTGATGATGATGATCTCGTGAGGTAGAACTCTCCTCATTAAATCGAGATGAAGACGATGAATGAACACCCGCTTGATGAATATAATCTGGTTGAGATAAGGATCTAGTGAGTCTATTTGATGAATTCTCTTGATCATCATCTTGATTGTCTTCAGGATCACTCCCACCCCCTCCTCGACTTAGTCTTCGTCCTCCTCCTGACAATCCACCTTCCATTTCATTCTCAAATAGTCCCGATATTTTCCCTCTTTTCCCATTGTTTGCTGCTGTTATGTCAAATTTTGGGACGTACATTACTTCATTATCACGACGGAGACCACTCAGGGAACGAACTGACCGTTTTCCACCATCCCCTACATCTCCCACCTATACAACACCACCCACAAACAAGAAACAATCATGTTTAATTTTAGTCCTCATTATTTTTTCTCTCTCTCTCTTTATTACATAACAATACAAATGGAGACTTGTATAGAAAATATAAAAATAACTAGACAATAATTTTCTCATCAAAAATCAACAAGACTCATTGTATTCATTGTACTACATAAAGAGAGAGAGAGAGAGAGAGAGAACAAAAGAAGTCCATATGACAAACTTTTGTAAATATTTGCTGTCCATTCCTTTACAAACTAAAATTTTGAGATAGAGGAGGAAGAGGAGGAGGACTCGTTTTGCATGAAGGGAAATTTTGTAAAAGGAGAGAGAAGATGAGCCAGTGGGTCTTTTTTTACAAGAGATAGAACTAGTGGCTACTGGGAACTGGGTTTGGGTGTCATAATTCATTTTGGTGATGACACTCGGGGTCTTGCTGAAAACTATTGTGTGGATGGGTCTTATAAATGGATGAATTTCAAGCGAATAATAGAGAAGGACTGGTCATTGTACAGGCTACATATTGTGTGTATGTAGAATGTAAAGAAGGAGAGAGAATGACGGTTATGGTGACCCCATACATGATTTATTTATGTCTGGGAAGATGGTTTTGTCTCCATAAATGCATACCTACCTCCTACACTCCTACACATATCAAAGAGGGAGAGAAACTATTATGCACTTACACAACTAAATACTTTATTCGACTTTTCCTTCCTTTTTCATTTCATTGCATTCTAGATTAAATATATTCCCTTTCCCATGACATCTGAATAGATTTAACTTTCTCCATAAATTGTCTCCCCCTTCCTCTCTCTACCTCCCGTTTTTTAAAGGATTTTTTGTACTTAAATATTCTTATTGGTCTCTAAAGTTTTTTTCTTGTATTTTGTAGGAGAAGGAGAGAGAAAAGATGTTACAATTTAAATTAATAAGAAGCCATGTTTCCTTGTATAGATACATGAGAGGGGATGTCATGAAAAAGTGTACAAAAGACATTTATAATGGATGATGAAATCAATCTCAAAGAGTTTCCTTTTGAAAATGTTGAAAAGAGGTAACATCTATTACAAGTTTTTTCTTTTTTGTATAGAGATTCTTTTTTTTTCTCTTTTGGTTCTTTGCGAGTACCTTAAAATCGGATGCACTTGCTTTGGCACTATTGAGTGTTTTCCGTTGTTGAACCTTTTTGTAAACCCCAGTGTGGAGTCCCCCACCTTTCACTTTTGCCGAAGAATGGGTGACAAGTTCAGAGAAAGAATGACTCCCGCTATTTTGTACAGGTCTTGTGTCCTTTCTTAGACTTAGAAATGAAAGGGCAGAGTGATGATGTTGAGATGGTGGTTGTTGTTGTGAGGCAATTTGTTGTGGTAACTCACCCGGCATTCCACTACCCGGAATTATGTGTGGTGTTGCCGACAGACCCCCTTTCTTGTCCATTTTTTCTCTTCTTTTCATCAACTTTTTTTGTTCCTCCTCTACTGATTTACTGGCCTACTCCCATACAATAAAATCATTTTTATAATTATAGTATTAGTACTAGTTGTACATTATAGTACAATTGTACTAAAAATTTAACTTTTTAGCTGTACTAAAAATTTAATCATATTAAATAAAATAAGTTGTTTCAAAAATTTATGTCAAAAAAATTAACAGTAATTTATCTTACCTTTTTTTGGAGTTTGTCAAACTCCTGAAATATAATCAAAACAACGTGGGTGTATTTATATAAAAATTAAAGGTATAATTCTAAGATCTATTATATTGACATTAAGTAATATGAGTATGGTTATATATTTATATACATGTACATCACTTTACCTTGACTCTCTTTTCAGCATCCTTTTGTGCTTTTTCTTTGTAACTTTTCACCTGCAGACAAACAACAAGAAAGTGGATGGTCAAGATTTATACCTTTCAACTTGACCACAATGTATTAGAAAAATATAACTTTTTTCCCGTTATTTATTGTATCATTTTGATTTCTCTCTCTCTCTCTTAGTTTGGAAATTAATCAAAATTTAGTCTCTATAAATCAATTCTAAAGTCAGTAATTTTTTTTCAAATTATACGTAACATTAATGATACATTCAGTGAACTATACAACAAAAAGTTTCATGTTCGTGTCATTCTTTCATGTCACTGAACACATGTAATATTTACACTACATGAGTAACTACTGTAACTACTATACTTAATGTTTGTAGTTAAACTGGCCCTAAACATATTTAAACTTTTACGTCATTCCCTCGCCATATTATTTCTCTCTCTCTCTCCCTCTCTCTGTCTTGTGCAAACTTTTTGCGTTACTTCTTACTCTTTACTTTATTTTCTCTAATTGTGAGAGTAGAGTCAGAGTGCCAAACTTTATTGTGAATGAGCTCGAGGGAAAAAAGGGGAAATAGTTTGGACTATTTGACAAAGAAATACAAATAGAAGAAAAGGCTAATAAAAATTATTTAATTAATGGAAAATATATCCTCAAGCTAAACCCCTTTTATTTTTCAAACTTTAAATTTTAGTCTAAAATACTTTACTTGTACATTGTACAAATACGTTTCTGTATTTGTCTAACAAAAATTTCCCCAACTATAATTGTAATATAGCTGCATTCTATAATTTTAAAATATTTAGACTCATTTTGATACAACTGACTCTACACATAAATTACTAAATTACGTTGAAAACAAAGTTGTCAACACTTTTTGTGTATTTCTTCTCTCTACCGGATATTTACTTATTCCTGAATACAAATATGTACATAAGGCACTCTGAAATGATAGCCTAAAAATATTTTTTTTCTTGTGTAGAGAGAGAGACAGACTTCAAATATAAAAAAAAGTTTGCACTCATCAACCCTGTAAAAGTATATACCGTTACGATCTTCTTTTGTTATCTTTTTTTTCTCGTTCTAGCATGTAAAGTTTATTGTTGACGTTGAGAGGAGAGATATTTATCAGGTAATTCATGCAGATAAGAATGTAAATATATGCATTCAAGAGGTCCCAATAAAGGTACAAAATGTCACAGTTGAATGGATATCAGCGGAGGTTATAAGTACAGATATCTGTACATGTGTCTAAAATATATATTGAGTATTAGAGAAACAGAGACAGAGAGAGAGATAGGAGAGTTTTTGTTCAAAGTTCAAATATTTTATTGATAGTTGCAACTGCAGCATTTTTAGTTCCAAAAACTCCATCTCCCCCATCTCTCTCTCTCTCTTTCTTGCTCTGTGTAATTCTTGTGAGTAAATAAAAATAAAAGTCAGACCTTCTTTTTATCTTTGGCCTCTTCTTTGGCTATGGCTGCATCCAAAAATCTTAAAATTTCCTCTTTATTGTTTATTGCAGCCAAATCTTTTGGTGTATGATAGTCGATGTCTAGTGCCCACATGTTGACACCAAAATTGACTAAAAATGTTACACAATGGTGATGACCACGAGCTGAGGAGAAGTGGAGGGCTGTATTTCCATAATTGTCACATTTGTCAGGATCACCGCTGAGAAATTCAGTAAAGTACGATGAAAAAATGATTTTTGTACTGTTTAGGATTTTATTATTAAATTTTAAATAAAATTTACCCTCTGCCAACTATAAGACGTAAGGCATCTAAATTCCCTTCAAATGCAGCCCATAATGTTGGGGTCATTCCATCTTCATCTAAATTATTATTAGAAATATTAATTAAATTTAAATGTTATTTAATAACTACAGTGTACAATTTACAGAATGGGAAATAATTTCCCATGATAATTATTATCATCATTAATTTCACTTTTTAAATACCTCTAGTATTTAAATCTTTACGTGTGGCCTCTTTCAGTGCATCCAAGTAGCCATCACGAGCAGCTCTAATAAAAGAATACAATTGTATAATTATTTATTTATAGTTGAAATAGAAAGTTGAACATTGCCAACAATGTTGATTTGGTGTATCTGTAGTGTGGACATTTTTGTTTTTATATCTGTAGAGGATTAGGAAATGCTGGGTTTGGGAATGGATTTTTGAACGTAATGTAATAAAATTGAAAAATCATGTCTCGGCCATGGATCAATTTTTTCAGGGTATGGCTACGCATATGCCACTATATTATGCAAGTTGAAATATCTCGTCAAATATTTAATCAGCATTATTGTCCTCATAGTAAGTTAGAGAGGGGTAATGATGCTCATTAACTGTGATGTCGTGTAATTAACTTACTTGTTAAATCGATCCGTTGACATTATGACTGATTCTCAGAGTCTCGGATGTCAACACCCAAAGGGAGAGACGATAGAGGTTTTATTTTTATACAGGTACAGAAAAAAAATGTCGTCAGTGTGACAACCTTGATTTTATTCTCTTTTCGACTAGCGTCATCAAAATTTTGACCAAAAAAATATGGATTTTCCTTCCTGTTAAAATATTACAAAATTATTATCAAAAACTTCTTGTCCTCTTTGTAGAGAGTGTCTTGAATCTTGATTATGCAAGAGAAAAATTAAACATGTGCATATTTTAAACTAGTGACTGATTATTAACTGAAAGAGTCAATAAAACTGAATAAAATCAACTGAATATTTTAATCAAATTCAAATCATTTTTACAAAATGTGATTAGATCGTGTAATAAATAAAGAGAGAGAGGAAACAAAGAAGTTTTTTTTACCTTTTTAACTCCCGGTTCCAATTAATGAAGCCGAATACGTTTTTTTTGAAAATTTTGTTTGAAACACTGACTAACTTGTAAACATTACAAACTAAACACTTGAACACGTTTAATTTATTTTTAGTATACAATATACTTAAATGGAAGATAAAAAGAATTGTTTAATTAATTAATTATAAAGAATCACGATCTTTTTGACTTTCAATTTCAAAGTCTGTGGTTACGGCTCTTACACAACTGTTGTACAAAAAAAATGAAGAAGGGCTTGTGTCTGGGTCTCTTCTTTTGACATTAATTGAATCACGATCAAGTTTATGTATATGTTCCAATTATTCAAATTCACAACCAAGTTACACAACAACACGAAAAACTGTCAATGTAAATGTAATTACTATGTATTATTCAACATAATAACGGGGTTTCACTAATTGAACTTGAAATCTTCTTTAACACTGTCGACACACAGAGAGTGAGAGAGACCTTCATCCAGTTGCATCAGTTGCCAATCCTGTTTGAAAATTGATCAAAAAAAAAAATATATATTACTCACCCGTATCTCCCTTCCTTTGTATTCACTAATCAATCATATAAAGTATTATTTGCTGATATAAAACTTTTACCCTATCTTATCACAAACCTGTTGAGCCACCAACCACTAACTCTCAACATGAAGACTCAGAAGATGAGCACAAGTTGGTAATAATAGTAGTTTTCTATCATTTTTCCTAATACTTGTTTCAGCACTGAATAACATGTAAAAATTTATTCATGTCAAAATATTTTTTTACATCATGTCTGTCTGTCTTTTTTTTAACAAGACACAAAAAGGTGGTAACCGTTTTTCCCATTCAATTATAATTTAATATATTGACTATACACAAATATATCCCATACTTGGGAATGTTCCGGCTCATCTTTGGAACAAAAGATTAAAAAAAATGTATATGACAAAACTTTTAAATAATTGTATCACTTGTAATTTTAAATTACACACAAAAAAGACAGGTGGGTGAGACAGTACTTTAGAGTAGAAAATATTATTATTGTTCAATCTAATTTTATTTTATGATACCACGAAAATGTATTAATATTCTGTTGAGTTTAGAAGAGGCTCTTGTACAAAAATGACAATAGTACAGATACAACGCTTGTAGTTTTTTTAGAACAATAAATAAATAAAAAAAGGTAGAGTTGAACAATTGATTAAAAAATAAAATTGTGAGTGTAATGCGGCAAAGAGAGACTGGAATAGAAAATTCAAACTGAAAATTTTTTCGTGTGCTTGAAAAGACAGAGAGAGAGAGAGAGAGAAGTAGGGGTTGAAGGATTGACACAATCTACGATTACAGGGGCTGATGAGGATGATGATGATGCATAGAGCGGAAGTTAGGGAGGGGGCTGAAAAGGCACAAAAAAAATCATAATAGACAAGTGTACAACGCTCAGGTAAGCACACACATAGAAACTGGCCATAAGGGTTGAATGTATTTTTTTTGTTGTTCACTTCTGTGACTGTGAAGACGAAACTTTTACTTGTAAAGTTTTTTAGCTAGTTGCCCCTTGTCAGCACTTTTTATAATGCATCACAATATGTACACTATTTTGACTACACAATACACTAAAGAAGATGAGAGAGAGAGAGGTGGTGATATTAGGAAAAGAACTCGAGATTAAACTGACATGTATTTATATGTGTGTACAATATTTTTTTTGCATTGTTTAACTGGGTTTAGCCAAACCTACCTGCCGGCGGTAGGTAGACATTAGTAGGCAAGCTTTTTTGGTTTTCCTAATCGCCAAGTTCATTTCCTCATTGTTCATCTGCTTAACTTTTTTTTTGGTAGTTTTTACCTAAAATAATAATCGCGTAGAAAATTAGCAGGATCATTTTAAGTATAGTGTATGGACTCATTCTTTGTGCTCTCTGTATTTAAAAAGGGTTTGAAATCAAGCCAGAGAGAGAGAGAGGAATGTGTAACATATAATAAGAAATATGCTCTTATCTGAAGTATTACATTGTTTTTCATACATTTTAATCGCAATTTAAAAAAACAAGATGATACTTTTAATGAGGTGAATGGAGGAGATGTTTAAGCTACTTTATTCATGCATTCCACATTCCGAGATTAGTAAATTACAAATGAGGAATGGGGTTTTCATGAAGAGGAAAAAGATGAAGAAAATAATATTTTCTACTAGAGAAAGAGAAAACAAAGATTTGAAGCTCATCTGGTCTGCTAGACTTGAACTATCATTGAAAATGGAGTTTAGAGAGAGCGCTCGATGGCATTCTTAGAAAATTGGGATTCTAAGGTTTTTTTTGTAGTAAATTACAGTCAGTTTCAAACTTTTAGTTGGGGTAGCTGACTAAGAAAAATCATTTAGTTAATAGTCCTAGTCAGTGAGTCAATCTTGAATCTGATTCAGCTTCCAGTTAATTATTCAGTTGAAAAAGTCATAGACTTTTTAACTGTTATCCTGTTTTTTTTAAAAACAGATTCGTCAAAATATTTTAATATTATTTATTTCTGTTTTGTGTAGTTTCTTAGTGTCTGTGTGTTTTTTTATACTTATGTACTACTTGTTTCTAACCCACAAGCTAAGTGGATCCAACGGTAAATTTTTTATAATTATCTTTTTACTTAAACTTTTAAATATTCTTCAGATCATCTTCAAAAATATTTTATTTTACTAAATCTACAAAACTCGATACAACAAAATGACATCATGTCACTGACATTTTGATGCAAATGTTGAACTTGAAATAGTGTTTTATTTAAATTTTTTTACTAAAATAGGAGAAAAATGACAACAATTTTAGTCAATGTCATAAATCCAGCTATTTTTAACTATTGTTATTGTTGTTCTTCGAGTTCAAGGCTGTGACTTTTAATTTGAGAGGCGATGGGTGAAGTTACTATCAAACGAGACAATTTAATAAAACAAGCGTTCAATTTTAGACCCTACTGAATCAAATTGATAGGGGTTGTGTTTATAAAAAATTGTGTATCCTTTAATACTTGATATACATTATGTGTTGTATACTTACATGGAAGAGAGTTTTGTTGTTAAATTATTTATAGTCCAATACATGTCTCGGTTATAAAACATTATACAAAACTGTTGTCATATCCTCGCTAGCATGACATGAACATTGTCAATTATCAATAATTGTATAATTTATTGTATTAACTTCCATTTCATGCGGGGTCCCTTTCTGAGTTGTAGTCAGTTGTCTCTCGTACTGTCCTAGTAAAAAACGATCTCTATTTTTTTTTTTTTTTTTTGGACCAAAAAATCATGGAAATGCTTCAGCCTTGCGTGGTCATATTCAATTAATTTAAATGAGACAGTTTACTAGTTCAACGGGTACTCGTGTAACACAAAATAAAAAGGATAGTATTTTTATTTCCTTGTAAAGTATACCTACTATATGAAATGAATACAAGGAATACGTTCCGAGTAAGGTATACTTGAATAAAAACTCGAGTATTTTTTGGTAAAAAAGGGAAATTGATAATTCGGTCACTCTCTTGTATTGTGTGTCATGTATCGGTGACCGCCGGTGAGTGATGGAAATTTGTAATATTAACGTTATTTTATTTATTTATTTCAGAGTTCAATCGCCTAATACTAAAAATTGACAAGTTGAAGATGTAGTATATGCTCATTCATCCTATACGTTTATTTCCTTGAAGATGTTTGGAATACGGACTTGAAAGTTTCAAGAAAAATGAGAGAGTTTACTACGATACAATAATGGCATTTGTCAATCAATCAAGAGATTAACCACATCCCAAAGAATGTGTGGAATTTCAACAATAATCCTTTTTTGCCACTAGTATTTAAGTACTAGACTAATATGCAATGAGAAGAGTATGCCATTTGCCTTTTCAAGATTCAACACTACTATTGTAATATTTTCCACAACTCACTCAGCGGTGGTGATGATATATCTTCTTGGTCTTCTCTATTTTTTTGGGTAGAGTGCTCATATTTTTGAAATTTACCGTTCCACATTGATAAGAACAATAAAGTGATTAATATTTATATTCTACGTGAAACGTGAAATACTTTACAATAATGTACAAATGAATCTTCAGGTGAAAAAAATTTGTTCTCGAAGATGAAGAAGAAGAGAGAAGAAAAAAAATAAGAGTGTAGAAATTTTAAATTAGTTAACATGTTTAACTAGTGATCCACTAATAAAATAACATTAGTTACTAAATGGACGACTCTTCAAGTGTAACTGACCTGCAGACACATAAGAATTCACATGCTTTTCCTTTGACAAACATCAAAGACCTTTTGGTCAAGTTTCATCAGTAGTGGTCATGGGTCAATGTGATAGAAGAAGACGATCTCAGGGTCATTTTGTTGTGTCACTCTTGTTTACCTTCTTATTAGCTGAAGCAATTCAAACCACACAAATTTTTAGTAGCGATGGACGCACAGCAGGAGGTAAGTGTTGCACATGTGTTTTTCATTTTATTATGCTTTGAATGTGAGTCACAAAATTTTTTTACAATCATTGACGTAAAATATGATAACGGCATAAACACTAAAAAGTAATTAAAAAACATAAGCGTACAGTCGACAAAAAAAGAGAGTAAAGTGCATTTAAATATTATATCAAATAACCGTGTCTCCTTTTGTTGTCTCAGGCTCTCCCACATTTTATATTAGTTTAATTACGTTAGGTTCTTATCATATAAAATAATATTATGATATTATATCTCTGTGAAATCTTTGCATTCTTACATTATATTGATGACTCAATATAGATAATAATAAGATATATATACCCGAGGACAAAAGTCATCTTTTTGAAAGGCTATTTCATTTACCGACAGATCAAACATGCGAGTTCATGCACATAGCAATAAACTATAAAAAGCATGTCTAAAAAAAACAATTTTACTACTTATTTACTACTAATCGATAAGCGCACATTATAAAATTTATATATAGTATTCAGAGTATTCTCCTATCTTTATCGGAATCTTTCAAAGTAAATCATGGTTTTTTTGAGTAAAAATAAAGTTGCCGTCAAACTCGATAAAAAGTCCACAATTTTGGGACTTTTTTGGTGATTCCATAAAAAGTTTGAGCAGAATACAGGAAAAAAGTTCAAACAATACCATATACAGGTTTATTATAAATTTATGCTAGTGTACAAATTGAGTACAACGTCCTATGATAATATTGTAAAAAAGTAAATACGCCCAGACAGAAAATATAACATTTGATCAAAACATTGAACAGCAAAGTAACTTGTTGGATCATGAACTTTGTACACTGAAGCTTATACACGAATAGTACAACAACATGGTCTCCATCATATTGATTACAAAACTTGAGCCTATACAGTATTTATTGCACTATGTAATAAATGGAGTGACTATGGGCACGTGGACACATTTTTGCTGTCTTAAAGTGTAACTATATACTCGTACTATACTGAGATTTCAAAAAAAAAATTCTCTCTCCCTTTTGGTTACTCTCTCTTGTTATGCTATTTGTGTTAGATTTGACTTGAGAGCAAACTAGTAGTTCAAACAAATAGACAGGGGCATAGGCCAGAAAATGTCATATGGTGATTCCATGAAGAACAACTTAAGTACCATGTTACACATTTACCATTTTTTTCCCTTCGTCATATACATATGTATGTCTGACTGGATACATGTAGAATAATATGTATGGACCAGTATACTGTAGGATGGTCATAAGTATTTTAGTGTGTGTCCGAGTTGTAGAAACTGGAAAGATTTCATTTGTTATGTTGACGTATGACGTATAGTTTCTCCCTTGTTGTATCTTCCTGTATTTACATTAGCCACCAGGCGATTGCTGTCAGAGAAATGGATTTTTTATGTACATAACACGATTACAAAATTAAATTATATGTATGTCACGTCATGTACTACTAGATAATATGCTTTATCCATCAAATGTTCAATATGCGGTAAATTTTTTTTGATGAGTTCATTTTAACGTGTCTATGGAGAAGAACTGTATTAAAAAATACACATGATTGTGTTGGCAGTTGTTCGATTTGACGTTACATATAATGATTCATCTTTAAAGCTAGTATTATAAATGCTTAATATGGTATTTAAATAAAAAATTTTAAAAATTATGTGTTCCCCACACACCTGTTTCCGTTTCCGCACACATACAAAACTTTACCTCATTCCTTGTAAGAAAGTAGGTACTAGTTTTACTATCTGTACAATATGTTGCTGCCTTGCTGCATCCCAAAATTTTTGAGACGCGTCCTTCTGTTTGTATACTTTTCATCATGAGTACATCTCGGATGTTGGGTGTAGGACTCTTCTTTTTGAAGGAATCTGTTCTGTTCAATCCATCTTTCACTCATGTATTAAGTTACACACAGTGTCTTTAAATGAAGCCATATTTTGAGTATAAATATAGAATTTTTAGACATCCATCCGTAGCTTCTCTTTTTTTGTGAAGGTAAACCGGAATTGAGGAGACTATGAGTCTCTTTTTTCCATGTTTTTTTAAAAGTTGTTTTAAAGGAAATCAACGTAGCTTTATGCCCACACTCAGAGGATTATGAGTAATCTACCTTGTTTTTATAGCCAACGTAAGCAAAAAAGGAAGAAACTTATATTTTCAACAAATAATAATTTATTGTCAGTAATAATAATATACGGAAAAGTTATTAGAAATTTATTCCTTATTTTAACTTTTTTTACAGTTTTTTTCGTGTACATTCCAAGTATTCATGTCTCTCTAATTTAAAACCTGACTCTCTCCATTTTTTCGTTGAACAAACTTTTTGAAAAAGTTTTTAATAATATACTCTGAATAAAAATATATTGTCATGCTTTGCACAATATTAATCTTTAATCAAATAAGTAAAGCTGGTTTAATGTGTATTTGCTGTCAGTGACATTGTCTAATTTCTTGTTATGGATACCCCTCTAAGAAATCATGAACGATTGGTTAATTTATTCTGATATGAAACATACACACACACATGGAAAAAATATTCCTTTGAAAACCCAACTCGACCTTATCACAAAGCTGATTATTCATAACTTAAAATATATTGATATAGACATACGACGACATCCGAGAATCTAGTTTCATGTTATTTAATTGCATCGTGAACTCCAGGCCAATGCAAGTAAAGTTTAGGTACATTAAAAGACTGTCATACACAAAAGATAGCATAGGAGATAATGTGACAGACCAATGTACAATATTATTGAATATTTTACTCAAGACTCAGACTTAACGGCCACTCTCCTCAATTTTGCAAAGTATTTTCCATGATTAAAATAATACGCAATATTGTAGGTATGTATGTAGTTTTGATGAAAGGAATACTCTCAACTCAATAAAACAGTACAATGGGAATGGTAGATAAAAATATTCTTGAATGAAAAATTTCTATTAAAGGTTGCACAAACGAGTGGAGAAAAATTGAGGGAACGGGAATGAACTCTTCTCCTCCATCGTCTCTTGGTAGCATGTGGTTTGTTTTTATTTGCCTGTATGTAACGTGGCCATGTTTGGGAAATCTCGAGTCTTATATATTATGGGACTTTGATTACACACAGTGTTGAATTCCAGAAGTCTACATAGTTCTCTGGAGTAAGAAAGGCATGAAATTGACTCGAGTGAACAAAAAAAATGTTTATTTAAAAAACATTTTTTACTCTCTCTCTCTCTCTCTGTAATTCTTTCCATGGAGGAGTAGTAGAATCTCAATGCCGTATGCCATATGGGTAATCAAGATTCAACACTGGTAGTAAGCTCTTCAATTTAAAGTATATACGGGCGTCAGACAGTAGTTAATAATAATTTAATTTTACTATTTAGTAGCGCATCGCGTATGGATGAATATGAATGTACAGTCTTTTATGATAGATTACTCATTCTCTACATCATAATGCATTCTATGGTGACTTATTCTTAGTTTGCGGAAGGAAAATGACTTGATTGTATTTGTATGGTATTGTAGGTCAATTGAGAAATTTTTTGTTAAGGAAAAACGACCTTGATTTAATGTTGTACTCACAATTAAAAGGTCAATATGACTGACATGTACTCATCTGATTTTTGCGTACAAATTGCCTACTTTGTAAATTATTATGCCATTATCACATGTGCCGGTGACTCGCTGTTCAATGTTTTTGAACTTGGGGTATAATGTTTAATTTTTTTAAAATTTTTTCAGACGAATCTTCCTTTGGGTTTTCAAAGTTCCGTAAAATCTCACCTCGTGTTCTACATAAAAGATCTATTCCAATTGAAAAAACTTTTCAACCGGTAAGTTGACTTAAATTTACATACAATAACTTCTTGTACAAGTGTGGAGGAATTATGTACTTGTCAAAAAAAATAATTAAGAATGTATTTGTCACATTTGACACAAGCAAAGACATCATTCTTCATAGACAACTCATTGTAGTTTTTTTTAATTATTCCATTATTTTATTGTTGATTATGCACTACCTATCAAAAGTATGTAATATTTCATTTTTTGTGTTAATTATTATTTATGCTGTTCTGTTACTGTTGTCTTTGTTGGTTGTGTGAGAAGAAAACTTTATAAGACTATTTACAAGACTAGACAGATAGAGTGTTGTATACACTTTCGTTTTACTCAGTTCCGTCTATTGTTAACTGCTTTTCTTTAAACCACAATTATTTCATTTATTAATCAAAAGTGTAAAGACTTGGTCTGTTATTTTTGAAAAGTGTTTTTGTTTTTGAATACAAGAAATTCTCTAGCAAAATAAGTTTTTACTTTATAAATTTAATTAAGGTCAAATATGCAAAGATACTTTCTCTGAAGACGAAATGATGAGTTTTGTTATGTTTTGTAGTTACAAGTTACAAAATGAGTATACTTTTATGATTTCTCATCTTGATGACCAAGATCTCAGACTCAGCTTGTAATCTTGTAAAGACTGGGGAGAAATTAGAGTCTAGACGGTGTTAGGTAGATTATTTTTTATTTAGGAAAACAATTAGTTTTCCTAACATACTATGAAATTTTATGTTGAAATTCCAAAAAATTGACTATTACCTAAATTTTAAATATATTTAAAATATTCATAGAACAGTAATGTGTGTAGTGATTTGTGAATGATGAAATTTTTCTTTATTTTGTAGACGGAGAAAGGAAATCATCTGGACGAAATTTCAATTGAACTGCCTTTAGACTCTACCAATGTTTGGCTGGATTTACATTTAAACTGGTGCGCAATAGTTTTTTTTCATGCATAAACTAGTACACACACACATGTTTTCTATTGAGTTGTTTGACCTTAGGTTTTTCAAAAAATTTAATTGATGTGTCCATTAAGAATTTTATGTTCCACTGCTTGTCGTTGGCTCCCTTTGAATATATTAAGCATTACTGAGAGTATAGAGACCATTTGTGCAAGTTTTTATGCCATTCTTTATGTATCCTTACTTTACAAAGTCTGAGACTCAGACCCATCGCCCTTTGTGATGTCACGGTTAAAGTAAAGTACACTCTGGGTATGAAACGAGTTGTAGAAAAAAAGAACCATGAATCTTTTAATTAGTTTTTTTTGTAAATATATAATCTTTTTTTGATTGAGTCTAAAGTATGGGACTTGAAAAACTACTGCACATGCAGATGGATACCTAATGAAAGGCAAATAGTGGCAATGTCATGTAACAGCTTCAAAAAAAATACTAACATGTTTTTCATTACCAATGTGCCAATGTTATATACCGTATTTCCTCGATTAGACCCCCATGCTCTAGTACATCCCCATGCTCCATTAGAGCCCCAGGTCCAGGGG
>JAQIVZ010000247.1:0-86656 GCA_034700945.1 Arrhopalites spinosus | reverse complement strand
GACTAATAAATAAAACTAACCTTTTTCACCCACATATGGGACACATGACCAACATGGATGACTCCTCTCCCAAAGGATCCCACATGCGGACATGTCACTTATGAACGGCCCCATGTGTGTCCAAATGGCTAATGTCGGTTTTAAATACACCCAGCGTCAATCAACCAATTTCTACAGTTGAACCAGCGTTTTTTTCCTTTTCTTTTTTTTTGACGCTGGCTACAACTACAGTAGAAACGAATAGAAACTGCTGCGCTTCAATTGTATTGAAGCGCAACCGCTTCTATTCGTTTCTACTGTACTTTCTAAATTTTTCAGAAGTTTATAAAATCTTTGTAATTCGATTATATTGACGCTACTTATTTTTAGGGACGAATCCAAGAAGGAAACTTTGCTGGAACTCGAACCGGGACTCAGGTTCGGAAGGGTCGGGTCATTAAAGTGAGTGTAGGAATTTGTGGGTAAAATGGAGTTTCTCTGTAACTCGAACTTCTTTTCTACCCAACCGATTTTCACGTATGAGGGCTCATATCAATCCTTAGGATCCTTAGGATGTCCTCTAGCTCGATGTCCTCTGTACCCGAGCTTTTGACTACATGTATAGTCAAAAGCTCGAGACATCCTAAGGATTGATATGAGCCCTCATAAGTGAAAATCGGTTGGGTAGGAAAGAAGTTCGAGTTACAGAGAAACTCCATTTTACCCACAAATTCCTACACTCACTTTAATGACCCGACCCTTCCGAACCTGAGTCCCGGTTCGAGTTCCAGCTAAGTTTCCTTCTTGGATTTGTCCCTGAATCTTTCGAGTGATATTTAGGTTAAAGAAACTATTTTACCATGTTGACAAATATATCTTTGTAATTATGAAAAAGATATTAGAATAAGGATTGAAACGTTATTTTTTAACCATTATGTATTTATTTATTTATGTCAACTTTATTACGTGCTTCATATTCCACGATATATCTTATATACTTTATACATTTTCTATGGAAGGGACCACTGGATTCATCAAAATGAAAATTTGTGTATATGGCCCAATAGTAGAAAGTCCTTTTATTTTAAAATAAATTCAACAAATTATGCAAGTATAAACGACCCTCATATACAAAATTATTTATATATATATATATATATAGTACACTATGCTGTGTCTCTCATTTCTTTTAAAGTCACGACAAAACAAGCAATAACAATAATTTGTGTCATTTTGGAAGGTAAAAAAACCCTGGATCATCAGGGAATGGAGTACCTATACAACTAATATGAGATTAACTCTCCCCCAATGTATTTGTATTATATTGAGAGAAGACAATATGTTATTACTAACAACTTAAATATATTAGTCTAAGACCAACATTACACGCATAAACAAATAATTCCAATTAACTTGTACAATAAAGCTATAATAACATGATTTATACTGTGGAGTCATCAGGCACCGCTCATGTTTGCATTTTATGAGCAACATGCATGTGACTTCGAAGATCAAAATATCCTTTGAGACCACAAACAGTACACTGTTTTTCTTGATTGCCATTAGAACCTCGTCTCTCATTGATGTCAAAAGTTTGACCATAGTCACCTCTTTTATTTCCTCCCTTACCCCAATCTCGACTCATAACTTTGGGTGCATTAAATTCAATCTCAGTCCTTTCTATTCTTGCTGGTTGTCTTAGAATTGGTGGTGGGGGAGCTGCCGGAAGTGACCGTAATTGAGGAGGGGAATTTCTTCTATAGCCTCTTGATTCAAATGAACTGGATTCATGACGATCGTTGCGATGACGAGCATTGTCAATTGTCGGAGAATGAACAACAGGCGACGGCTCAAATCGTCTATAATAATTTTCTTGATCATAAGCATCTTCATCATTATCTAATTGTTGTTGTTGTTGTACTGGGCGTGATAGTGGAGGCGGGGTGGCCAAGAGGGGTCTCCTATAAATTCTATCAATATCTCCACGATCATCTACACCATGCTGACTTGACCGTGACTCCATTATACCTCGATTAGATGATGAAGGAAGTGGTGATTGTTGTCGGTAGTTTCTAGCTTCATCATCGCGGACTAAGCGTGCGTCCCCAATAAAGAAAGACTCTTGTTCTAGTTCTAGCAAACTTGGAATTAATTCACGACGCTCCATAACTGTCTGATCACGACCTCTTCCTGTCCTTTGTCGATCATCCATTAGCAAGGAAGGACTATCATAACGAGCACGACCCTGAGTTTCCAAAAGGTCATAATCTTGAGGATCATCATTAACTGCCACTGGTTCTGGCTCAACATCAAAACAGTGACGAAAGTGTTTTTCAGACCGCAAATGAGACTCCAAGTCCCTTTCCCTAGGTATGTATTCACTGCATGCTCGACAATACGGAACATGAATAATTGCATCATGACCTGTAAAATGAAATAATCATAATGTACTACTTTGTTTTGTACATTCCATTTATGATAGGATAGTATAGTATGTAAGTACATATATTATATATTAATATTTTCAGGTTTAATTACCAACTGGTTCTCCAGAATAACGTGCGGAAGGTTTGTCGTGTGAAGATGTAGAACGAGTGGCCTCCATAACAATGTTTCTATCATGTTGACGTTCCAATGAAATCTCCCTTTGATTATTATTTAAAGTGGCATTGGAAAATGAATTTACCGGAACTGTGAATTGCATTGGGAGAGACGAATGATCTTGTTGTTGTTGAACAAAGGAATTACTTCCAGGCTGTTGTTGTTGCTGAAAAGTGTCAGGCATAACCATACAATAAGCTGGTACATTTAATTGATTAGAATTTTGTCCCATTGCCAATGAACTAATTGGAATTTGCATCAATGTCATTGGCATTGCCTGTTGATCAGATCTATCCGTTCCTCTTAAATACTCTGATGGATATTCCCATACTGTACTCTGATTAAAATTTGCTTGTCTGTCTCTTTGAGAAGATGATGGAGATGAATCAGCAAAACGTCTCTCACGGAAATTGCCCCTGCCTCTGGGTCTAGCTCGATTTTCTATTGTATAAAAATGAATACAATTTTTATTTTTAAAAAACATACATTCAATACTATTGAATCAATAGTGAAATTTGAAGCGAACATGGGAGTAAACTTACCATTTTTAGGTTTGATGAGAGGTGCTAATTTTCTATCTCGTAAAACTAGTTTTTGTTCTCCATCCCGACTATTAGATCTATTCCGTCGACGAAAATTATTTCGTCTTCTGTTACCACCACCCCTTGCCCTTTGTATATCTTCGACACTGTTTGAATTAGGAACAATTATTTTAGACTTTTTATTTCCCCTCATCGTAGTACACAACCGATTCAATTCGCTACAGCCTTCAAATGAATGAGAAGATTTCAACAAACCTGACTCGAGTAATACGTTGTGTTGTGGACATGATGCTAAAACACGTCAGATTCTTCAACACTAATTAAACCAATTAAAAACAATTGAAAATAGACAGACAAACAAAAATTTTCAGCCGAATCTTGATCACTTCCGCTCAGCAACAAGGATTTCTGTGATAAAATTTTACATGCACAATGCTATTTTTTTGGTTAGTTTTCACCACTGCATTTTACTTTTTATTCATCTTTTGTTGAGCATTAATAAATTTAATTATGTATACATTCTATCAAACCTTTATATAATACAATAGTAATCAATAGACTTGCTATGATGAATCTTGGTATGTGCATTACATAAATTTACAGAAAATCAACGTAATTTTTTGAATAACATCAAAGTAGGTACCCTCGTTTAAAGCATGTTAAAGGTCACAGCCCTTCATCAAAAAAACAACTACGATCACTAATATGTGATGCTGACATAGTAAATAATGACATGTTGTATTTGTCGTGGACTTGAGGTCTCATCACAGATTTTGATCATACGGCACTAAATAATACTATTTATACCTAAGTACTTAGTTTATTATTGTCTCTAATATCGGAATTTGATTAAATGGTCCTACGTTACATACATATTATAGGTACATCAAAATATTATTTTTTTGGGTTTAAAGCTTAATTATTGATTTTCGTAATATTTTGTGATTTGCAACCTTTTTATCATTCGTTGAGCGTTTGCAAATATATTATTATTATTTGTATTTTATATTATATAAGGTACTCACAGTACTCACTCGTTCTCTATCCCTTGAAATTTATACACATGTTATTTGAAAATGCATGCTTGTGTTGAAATTGAAATCATAGTTTTGCTACAGCACCTGCACCTGAAAACTGACAGAAGAGCCTTACATTATCGAAAAATATTTGTATTTTTTTATACATTGCATTGTATAATTAAATAGAGATAGAGTACACACGTTTTGTAATTTTTAAATCATAACAAGTGTTTAGTAAAAAGATTCAACAAGAGTGGATAAACTGAGAATAAATGCAATAAAGTCAGCAGTTGGTCATCATTTTCTCTCTTCTACTCACTAACAGAGAATCCTCAACATTTAAAGCTAAATGTACAGTATATATTTAATTTTATATTAGATGATTCCCTACAATGGAATATAATGAAATGAAAGCCTAACTCAGATCTGAATCAATTTTCTAATGTTTTTATTTTTTATTTATGTATTTCAGAACTGCAACGTCACTCCTGAGTTTGGCTACGTTCTCCTATAAGTGTCGATTTTTTAAATATAATACAGCTATTTAATTAACTGTGGTCACTGCATCATGAATGGCATTAGCGACGTAGTCCAAATTAGTTGTGGTCAAGCCACAGATGTTGACACGTCCGGACATGAGTAAATAAATGTGATATTTTGAACGTAGGTATTCCACTTGACGAGCTGAAAAGACAAAAAAAAACCGAAAAAGTTAGCATTGAAGTTCGAAGACTTTGGTTACTAAAATGTCTATGCAAAAGAGAAATTTTCTCTTACGATTCAACCCAGTGTATGAAAACATGCCAATTTGGTTGGTGACATGATCCCAAGTTCCTGGAGTCCCAAGTTTGGCCAATCGTTCTTTAAGTCCAGCTCTCATGAGACGAATTCGATCTGCCATCGTCCTGATACACTCTTTCCACTCGGCAAAAAGTTCAGGGTTATTAAGAGCTGTTGCGACCACTCTTGCTCCATGATTAGGAGGATTGGAATACATTCCTCGAATGAGTAAAGTTATTTGCGATAATGTTTTTGCCAAATTTTCCTTGTCCTTTGTCACGAGAGTAATGTTCCCCACTCGTTCGTTGTACAATCCAAAGTTCTTGGCAAATGACTGGCAACAAAGAAGCTCAAAATCTTGATCGGCAAAATATCTTACAGCCCAACCATCTCGTTCCAAATCTCCTGAAGCAAATCCTTGATAAGCAGAGTCAAAGAGTGGAAATAAATTTCTCTCTTTCACAACGGCGGCAATCTTTTCCCATTGTTCATGAGTTGGGTCCTTTTGTAAAAAAATTAAATAAGACACATTATAAATGTAAATTCTTCCTGAGATGAATGTAAATACAAAGTACATTTGAATAAGTTAAATTAACATACCACTCCGGTAGGGTTGTGAGCACAAGCATGAAGAATAACAACAGCATTAGCGGGTGCATTTTGTAAATCTTCAATCATTCCATCAAAATCCAAGGCTTTTGTCTTTTCATTCCAGTATCTGTAAGAACGATATTCCTGGAATCCAGCATTGATGAAGACCAATTTATGATTCTCTGCAAATTACGTACAAAACAACAATCTTATTGAATTGAATAATTAAAGCACAATTAATGTACACAAGTTATACATTAAATATAATGGGATTTATTTAATTTACCCCATGTTGGATCGGATGAATAGACAACTTGACATTTGAGAATTCTGGCCAGAAATTCAGCCGCGACTCTCAGAGCTCCAGTTCCACTGAGAGTTTGAATCCCAACAGCTCGACCGGAAATGACAGTTTGTGAATCAGCTCCTAAAAGCATAGATGTTGCCGCTGAAGAGAATGCTGGAAGTCCCAAAACTGGTAAATATTCCTTATTGAGAGTATAATCTTTTGCTAATTGTTCTTCTACTTTCCTCACAACTGGCAGAACCCATGGCTTACTCTCCTCCGTTCTATATGCTGAATTTTTATCACAGTTAAAGGAACAATTAAAATTTTATATTTAGCAAAATAAATACATTCATGAATTTTTTCCTAGTGTTCAAAATTTTCAAGTAAATATGACAGTTTAATTACAAATTACCTCCAATACTAAGGTTGACTTTTTGAGGGAAGGTATCTTCAGTGAAGGCCTTGACTAGACCAAAGACCTCAATGGGAGCTCCAGCTTCAATATCGTCAAAACGTGACATGTTCTCTCCTACAATTCAGAAATACAAATGTACAGAATAGTGTAGTCACACGGTGTATGGTGCAACTTGTAGAGAGAGAGTATATTAATATAGATCCAAAATTACTAGCAAACAATTCAAGGTCAACCATGTCAAGATAAGGAGCAACTGGTTTGTGTCCCTTTCATAGATTTACGATGATGATCATACGACAAAAGTTTGTTCAAGCTTAAATATGTGCGTATATTCAACTTTCATTTACTGGAAAGTTTTATTTGGTATAGGTATTCATTTTTAGATCGTTATAATGCTTATCATTATTTAGTTATAAGATTTAGGACTTGGATATTATGTACAATAAAAATCAAATGGAAAATAACTGTTAATCTCAAGTACAGGGCAAAAAATTAGGGAGTTTATCATAACTCTTTATCTACACTTCAATTATTGCATTCTAAATCTAATGGAGATGCCTACTGGAGAGTACATAGTTGTGTAGTGGCAAGCATGTTAGTCGTCTTTTTATAGAATAAAAATATCTCTACTTGTGTACAGTACTATATGATGCATGTATTTAAATCTGTCTTGTGATCATTACTTACGTAACAAATTCGTAAAGTACTTTATAACTGTCATACAAATCTTAGTAAATACTGGCTAAGAACTATGATGTAATAAACAATATGACTTTGGGAATATTATAATAATTAGCCACAAATGTATTACCTTTAGATGCAAGTAGGGACGATTCGGATATTGGATAATATTCTCCAGCAACTTCTTCCTGTTGTTCCTGCCCAGTCAAATAAGTTGCGAGATTTGCACTCTCAGTAGCACGTGGGCACGATCCAAGGTCACGATTTGCACAACTAAGAATACAATCCATCTGATCCAACCCTTTATATTACTATACTTTATAACCCTTTAGATTTATTCAATGTAGTTGTGTCTATCGTTTTTCTTGAGGACATTATGCTAATTTTCTGACCCTTAAAATAATGACATGAATTTTTATGAATTTTTTATGAATTAAATACAGTTTGCACAGTAAAAGCTAAGTAAAAGCCGGCTTCATAAAATGGCAAACTTTCTTTTTTCCAGAAAGTCCTTCCGTACAATTATAAATGGAGTATCATGAATTTTGACAAAATAACGATAATCTTTTTATGCAACAGGACAATAATGTTATGAATTTCCGTGTTGAAAATTTTTGCAAATAAATAATATTGAAAAAATAAATTTTTCAAAAGAATTGTCTCACGTTGACCCTTTGAAATTTCTAAGGCGATTTGAAAACTTGGTTGCCGCCCTCACCTTCCTTCTAGATCTTTTTTCGGCGTGTTGAGGTTTTTGTTCTCGTTGTTTATTGAATTAAACTTCATCATGCAGGTTGGATCTCTCGCTTTCGATGAGTTTGGTCGACCCTTCCTGATCATCAAGGACCAGGACAAACAGAAAAGATTGACCGGAAATGAAGCCATCAAGGTAATTTCACGAAAAAGATTGATAAATTTACATGCGGTACTTTTGTGTTGACAACGTGGGTGTCAGAGAATTGGTATGTACATGCCATGTTCTCTTACGTGAAATCCACCATTAGTCATGAAAATACTTTTTTTTTCTCTAAAGTTTCATTTTATAATGAATAATACTAATCATATTTAGCTTTTATAGAATGAGAGATGGAAAATTAATAATACATAATTTATGATGAAGAGATTTTTATTCATTGTCCTTTTCTCTTTGTCTTTAGTCACACATTTTGGCCGGCAAGGCAGTGGCGTCTACTTTACGAAGCTCCTTGGGCCCAAAAGGTATGTCATCTTTTATTATTTCATCTATGAATTGACTGGCTAGTAGTTGGGAATGAATTTATAAATTTTTCTTTATTATGCAAATAGGTTTGGACAAAATGATGGTGTCTGCTGATGGGGATGTGACCGTTACCAATGATGGAGCTACAATTTTGAAGCAAATGGACGTTGATCATCAAATAGCCAAGTTGATGGTCGAGTTATCTCAATCTCAGGATGATGAAATTGGTGATGGGACCACTGGTGTTGTAGTATTGGCTGGAGCATTATTAGAACAAGCTGAAATTTTGCTCGATAAAGGTATTCTTTACTTTAAATTGACTCTTTTTAGTATGCATTATTGTTGACCAACAGGCTTCATAAACTTAATTGAAGTACCATGAGTTTCTTTAATGCTAAAGTAAATAAAATATCGTTGGGAACCATTGGCCAATCTATTCACCATAGATCGGTTGCACTGAATCTTACGATACATTTTAAATAGTAATATAAAAGATTTTTTACACTAAAAAAATTGGTGTGGTATTAACATTATGGTTATTTTTTATTTGTAGGTATTCATCCAATTCGAATTGCTGATGGATTTGAGTTGGCTGCACAAAAATGTATTGAGCTATTGAAAGAATTAGCTGTTACCTTTCCAATTGGAGATAATACCATGCTGATTAGAGCAGCTCAAACAACATTATCCTCTAAAATGTAAAATTTATTTTTATTTTTTTTACAATGAATTTCATTATACAATCGCAAAGTAACTTCATTACTTTATTTCTTTTTCCCTTTTAGTGTTAGTAAATGCAAGCAGAATATGGCTCAAATCGCAGTCGATGCTGTACTAGCTGTTGCTGATTTAGATAAGAGGGATGTTAATTTTGAGTTAATCAAAGTGGAAGGCAAAGTTGGAGGTCGAATTGAAGATACTATTCTAGTTAAAGGTGTTATCATCGATAAAGACTTTTCACATTCACAAATGCCTAAGGTAAAAAAACTAGTATAATAAATGTACCCACTAAATAAAATTTTTACGTACATCACGTTTTAAAGAGAGATGTTTGTTTGAGGCACGGAAGAATTCCCGATCATTTAGTTTATAAATGAACGGATCAGACACCATGCAAAACTAAATGTATATACCTAGTATTTCCTTCGTGGTTTTTTATGTCACTATGAAATTATTTTGTCATTTTGATTAGCAGCGAAGGACACATTTTTTACAAGAATTTAAGACATTTTGTTTAAAATGAACTTTCTTTTACCTTGTGAATGCTAATGAGTGATTTTATTTTATTTTGTAGGTTTTAAAGGATGTGAAAATGGCCATATTGACTTGTCCGTTTGAACCACCAAAGCCCAAGACTAAGCATAAGTTGGATGTTTCATCAGTAGAAGATTACAAGAAACTTCACAAATATGAACAAGATAAATTTGTTGAAATTGTCCAACGAGTTAAGGATGCTGGCGCAACTCTTGCTATTTGCCAATGGGGATTCGATGACGAAGCCAATCATTTACTCTTACATCACAAATTGCCTGCAGTTCGTTGGGTTGGCGGTCCCGAAATTGAAGTACGTGTATATTCTTTTTTACTGTATTTTAGCATTGTATTTAAGTTTGTGTTGCATCAAATATAGTTCTTTTCTTGCCCTTTTATTGTGGTAGAAGAGAGTGCGATCGATGCAAAAGAAAAAATGTCATTTAATTTTTACAAGTAATTTTAGTTAGTATTTTTACTTGACATTTTTTTGACATGACAGGAATAGACTACATGCCATTATATTTTAATATTTTTTAAGAGTAGTAGTAAATAATGATTGATTTCTTTTTCAATAGCTCATTGCAATGGCGACAGGTGGTCGAATCGTACCTCGTTTTGAAGAATTAACTCCAGAAAAATTGGGTCATGCTGGTACAGTCCGAGAGATGACATTTGGTACAGCCAAGGATCGAATGTTGGTCATTGAAGATTGTCCCAATTCTAAAGCTGTCACCATTTTAGTTCGAGGTGGTAGTAAAATGATTGTGGATGAAGTGAAACGATCTCTGCACGATGCTATTTGTGTCGTTAGAAATTTTATCCGTGATCCAAAAGTTGTGTATGGCGGTGGGTCCACAGAAATTGCCTGTTCTATTGCTATTAACAAGGCCGCAGACAAGGTATTTAAAATTGTTACATCTTTTAATATTTTAATGGTGTACACTTTCATTAAATCTTCAGCTCTAATGTGATACATTTGATTTTAAATAGATTTCTTCTTTGGAGCAATATGCATTCCGTGGATTTGCTGATGCTCTTGAGAATGTGCCCCTAGCCTTAGCTGAGAATGCAGGATTAGCTCCAATTCATACGCTAACAGAAGTTAAAGCGCGTCAAGTATCCGAGGGTAATTCACGTCTTGGTATTGACTGTATGGGCATTGGAACCCCAGACATGGAAGAGCAAAATGTATTGGAACCCCTTCATAGCAAAATTCAACAAATTATGCTAGCTACTCAGTTGGTAAAGATGATACTTAAAATTGATGATATTCGATCACCAGCTGACCCCAACGGTCTCTAATCGTCTTTTTTTAAAGAAAAACAATTAAGAACATTTAAGTAAATCTGTGCTACCAATAATATAATTTTTACCCTAATTAATTTAATTTGCCAAAAACAACCCAACAAAATCAAAATTAATTGTGGCGTCTATGGCTTAAATCTTCAAAAATTTACCTCAATATTACTTTGCCTCTTGTTTATATATTATTATATCTGTTTCATAATCTTGTTTAAAGTAATACGGTGAATTTTTCTACGTCAGTTCAGTTTCTGTACAGCTGTTCTTGTTGTTAATTGCATTTATTATGATTACAAACCAAGTATTTCTTTTTACAAGTTGTACTTTAGTACGTATAAATACACACTGTCTTGAAAACAATTTCTTGGCTTCCTCGCTATAATTACTAAGTAAGGACTTTGTTAATATTCTACAATTGCCTTAATAAAACATTGAAATTGTAGATGTTAGGCATTTTTGAATCTGAAATATTCTGTTAACAACAATTTGGAATTTTTAAAAGAAAGAAAAAAAATAAAGTAACACCATTAATACGAAAAAATCTTACATGTTTTTATTTTATTGTACAAATGTTTCTTTTTTCATGAACTGACAGTGCCAGCAATAATAATAATTGTATTTACAAGTTTCTGTACTGAATTTTGTTTTACATAACTGAAGCGACTGCGAGTTTTATATAAGGAAGAATGTATAGATTATGGTAAAATTACGTGACAATTAGAATTTGGGTTAGCTTGACATTGTGTTTATTTTCGAAAGATAAATTAAGATGGGATAGATTCATCACTTAAGATCTTCTCCAGGGTGCCAGTTTTATACATTGTGACCGTGTCTGTCCCTCCTCCGATACATTGACCATCAATAAATACTCGAGGAACAGTTCGAGCACCAGTCATTTCCTAAAATAAAACCATGATACATATTTCTAATTATTATTTGTTTGTTTTGTAAATATATATCAACCAGAGTACAACCAGAGTAGACTGACACAATTCACCATTCAAATTCATTCAATGAAGGAACTTTTACCTTGAGAACATCTTGAACTTGTGAACCCTGAGGATGTTTGTTTAATTCCACCACGGTGTATTTTTGACCCATCTTGTCAAAGACCTAAATGTAAGTTTAACAATGTAGAATTGGATTAAACAAGAGTACTTACATACAATAATATCAAATGTGTGTATAAAAGTATTTACTCACTTCTTTGGCATCATAGCAATATGGGCAAGAGGTCTTTGTAAAAAAAAATATCAAAAAATACATTAATTAATTAGTACTGTAAATGAACATTTAAATACATAATATATTAAAAATAACAACAACAACAATGTTACCTTTGAAAATATCACAACTCTTTCTTGGGTAATTAATTGATTAATACTATTTTTAATTTCCGAATCACCAGCATCAGAAGCAGCCCCAGCTCCTATACCTCTGTCCCCCATATCTTGACTTCCGGAATTCCCCATGTAAGTCTAAATTTTCAAAATGTGGACAATCAGAAACTTTGGACGTAGGAATTTTCTGTCTTTGGGTCGAAAATGTACGAGGTCACCGAGAATGAGAAGGAAAAAAAACTTTCGAACGAGTCCCGCTAAGAACTGCCACGATTTATTAAATTGGCGAAAGAAAAAAGTTTAACATATGACAGATTTTTTGGATAAAGCTAACTAACGTCGGGTTGTTTAAATGGGTTGTTCAACGTGTGTGAGTAGTAGTTTTATATTTTAACTGAGACCGTGTACCGTTTTTATGACGAGTAAATATTTAGAATCTGCTGGGTCGATTCTAAAACTTGTAAAGGCAAAATTACAAAGTTTGACAGTCCATCAGTAAAATAATTTATAATGGCTCCAAGAGTTCATTCCAGTCGACAAGCTGTTTTTGTAATTAAAGGAGAGATTTGTGTGATTATTGCAAGTTTACGTAGATCAAGTCGATGGAATTCTCATCAACAGGTATTAATTACAAATTATTGTACCTATGTATAACGTCATCAGTTGTATTGTATGCAATTAAGTAATTGTCTTGAGTCAACAAAATAATTTCATGTTTTAAGTACTTAGGACAAAGTTTTTTTTACACAATAATGTGATTGTGTTCTTTCAGGAATCAAAAGCAGATGTGATACTTAAAAAGTTACAATCCCTCAAAGAGGCTCTTGACAGTGGGACAAAGGCAGCTGGATTAAAAATCTCAGCGGATGCAAATTTTTTTCTAGTTCCTATTCTTGATGTGATTCGCTCTGAGGATACATCCGGACCGGTCACAGCACTTGCACTGAGTTCCATTGAAAAATTAATTTCTTATGAGATTGTTAATGAGGCAAATGGATCACAAGGGGCTGTTGAGGCAATCACTGATGCAGTCATCCATGCTCATTTTGTATCGACAGACTCTGTATCCGATGAACTAGTTTTGATGAAAATTTTACATGTATGTTAAAAGTACTATATTTTAATTTTAGTTTTGCTACTACTCTATTAATAATAGACTGTTATGATAAATTGATACATAATGTATTATCATTTTAAATATAACATCTTGACTGATCTTGATAAAAAAATCTTACATGTGGTGTTTATATATATTATAGGTTCTACATAATTTATTTGTGAGTCAACTTGGGACACTTTTATCAAACGAGAGTGTTTGTGAGCTGATGCAAGCTTGCTTTCGTATGTGTTTCATTGAACGAGCTAATGAACTACTAAGAAAATCAGCAGAGGCTGCCCTCACGGAAATGATTTGTTTACTCTTTTCTCGTCTTCACTCCTTTCCTGTTGTGGAGTCAGTCAAGAAAAATCGACAGTCTGCAACCACTGCATCTGTAAGTATCGCTCCCCCAACATCAACTCCAACACCGGTCATTATAACTGATTGTTTAACTGAAGTCTCAACACCTACAATTTCTGGTTCAACTCAAGATCAAGACTTGGAATCAACAACACCAACAACTACTACGTTGATGGCACAAGAAACCATTTCTAATTCAATGTTAACATCACCCTCGACTGAATTATGTGATGAAAAATTAAGTACCAATCAGAATACACCTCAACAAAGTCTTTCATTGTCTAATTCTAATGTACCCGAGATTCAAGTACAAGAGCCTACACCCCAGGGTAAAAGGTTAGAATCACATCAACCTCAGACTACTACAACTACAGCAGACAATTTGTCATCGGGTGTTGTTGCCCCTACTACTACCACAGGGGAGTTTAGAACGAATAAACGTGGGGTCAAATTTACTCTCAGTGGAAACAACACTTCTACTACTCCTACAACAGCAGTAATAGGAACAACAGCTACTACGACTGATGAATTCAGTTCCCCTCCTATTGGCAATACTTCCCGTGGCAAGATTACTGTTCCGTATGGCATCCCATGTGTTCGAGAATTATTTAGATTCCTCATCTCTCTCATAAATCCCCATGAGAAACAAAACTCTGAAGTGATGATTCATTTAGGATTAAAATTACTTTTAGTTGCAATTGAAACGGGGGTTGATTCAATGTCTAAACATACAGCTCTCATGTCACAAGTCAAAAATGAACTATGTAAAAATTTAATAGCTCTATTAGGCTATCAACCACCAAATGTAAATTCACTCCTAGCCTCTAATTCAATCTTGTTAAATGTTCTACGAATTTTTCTTTTAATTTTCGATTCTATGCGACATTTATTGAAATTTCAATTGGAAGTTTTCTTCAATCGACTTGGAGAATTAATAACAGAGAGCTCAGGAACGAGTGGACTAGGGAGTACGGGTAGTACTGGAAGTGGAAATACTCCTAGTGTTCCCAAATGGAATTATGAACAAAAAGAAATTGCAATCGACTTTCTTGTACAACTATGGAAATTACCACGTCTAACAACTGAATTGTATTTGAACTATGACTGTGATCTGTACTGTTCAAATTTATTTGAAGATACAACGAAACTTTTGTCAAAAAATGCTTTCCCTCTTCAAGGTGGTATCAACTCTATACATTTGTACTGTCTTGATGGTCTCATCTCCATTCTGGATGGTATTGAAAGTCATTGTACTCTGAGAATAGTCAACACGACAAATCATAATAATACTTCCCTGTCTTCTTGTGCATCGGATGAATCAAATTGTTCTGTATTCTATCACGACATTCAAGATCATACATTTGCAAGCCCTACAGCTGTCGAGTCACCAACTTTTGAACTTGAGAATCATCATTTACATTCTCATCTTCAACATCATCATCACCACACCCATCATCATCATCATACAGCTCCAGTCAAAGAAATTAATTTTGATGATGAAGAAATTGAGAATGAGACGGTCGGTCATTCCTCACCCATTCTATCGAGGGTGGAAACTCCACAACCACGAAAAGGTTTTGTTAACACTGGAAGTAATCGCACTGAAGAGACTCTACTCCCTACACATGAACAATTAATGGCCATTCGACACAAAAAGAAAATCCTACACTCTGGCTCGGAACATTTTAATAATCATGCTTCAAAAGGAATTGAATTTTTACAACAAGATGGACTTTTATCCACTCCAGCAGACCCAGTTGAAATAGCCCACTTTTTAAGGGAGAATCCACTTTTGGATAAAAAAGCAATTGGTAAGTAAAATAGGAAAACTATGTATTATGTAATTTGTATTAATAATGTATTAATTCCAATTACGAAAGATTAGTGTTTAAAGTGAAAATGCAATATAATTAAATTTTTTTCTTTTTTTCTTCAACTTTATAGGAGATTACATTTCCTCAAAAAAGAATACAGAAATTCTCCATGCGTTTGTCTACTCATTTGATTTTTCCAAGACGAGAGTTGATGAAGCCCTTCGAATGTTTTTAGGTAAGAATGTTTCTAGTTACCTATGTTATATTGAAAATAACTGTTGTATAGTTTAAAATGGAAAAATATCAATTATAATCAAGTTTATACGGTAAGATTATAATGATGAAATTATTTAAAATGAAACTTGACAAGTCTATCTCGTGTCAAAAATTCATTTTGTAAAGTAACGACAGAAACATTGAAAACATTTTAGTAAATATTTTAGTACTCTAGTATCGGTGGAAAAAATACAAAAAATATTTGGTATTTTGTAATTATTTTAGAAACATTCCGTCTACCAGGTGAAGCTCCACTAATTTCATTCATTATGGAAGAATTTTCTGAACATTGGAGTCAATCAAATGGCAATCCATTTGCAAATGTGGATTCAGCCTATAGACTAGGCTACGCCGTTATCATGTTAAATGTAGACCAACATAATTCTAATGTAAGAAGACAAGGAAATTCCATGACATGGGAAGATTTTAAAAAGAATTTGAGAGGTCTTAATGGTGATCAAGACTTTAGTCCAGAAATGCTCAATGATATTTATACGGCCATTAAATCTGATGAAATTGTCATGCCGGCAGAGCAAGTCGGTGTGGTGAAAGAAAATTATACGTGGAAAGTACTACTTAGGAGAGGAATGAGTCCAGCTTGTAAATTTTTGACTCCAGCACAAGATGAAGGAATTTTGGACCACGATTTATTTGTTCCTAGTTGGGGTCCCATCGTTGCTGCTCTTAGTTTTATCTTTGATAAGACCACGGATGCTGGAGTCATTTCAAAAAGTTTAGCAGGATTTCGTAAATGTGCTACAAGTAAGTAATATTTTTTGGTGCAAATTGTGAGGCATATTTTAATTTAAATGTGTGAAACAGTACAAACATTAGTTTGTATCGTTTGCATAGAGTTAAAAGTACAAATAATTGAGAAGTTATGAATAATTCATTAAAATTATAATAGTAATTCACCTACAAAATTTAACCGTCACTTTGTTTTTTTCTCTCTTTCAGTTGCAGCTCATTATGGAATGTCAGATGTATTTGACAATCTTATTATTAGTCTTTGTAAATTTACAACATTATTGTCCGGAAATCCAGACTTGAGTGGTAGTTTTAAAGCACAGGCAGCTTGTAGAACAATGTTCCAACTTGTCCATAGACATGGTGATATTTTGAGAGATGGATGGCGTAATTTTATTGATGGCCTTGTAGCTCTTTTCAAACTTCAAATTCTACCAAAAATTTTGACCGAGTCTGAAGATTTTACAGAGCCAAGTGGAAGAGTTTCATTAGTCCGCAGAACGGTTGCATCTGCACACCCGAGAGTTGAAACTGGACTATTTTCTTCTATTTATTCTTACATTGCCTTAAGGTACGCACAAAAAAAGAATTTTTAATACCTCTTTCTAATTAATAATGATTACCGAGTTTACAAAAAAAATTAATGGCTTATAATAAATATATTTATGAATGTTTCAAACCAATAGTACGGCCGACTCACCTGCTAGGTAAGTGCTATAATGTAGTTTATTTATTCTGATCACATCTGAGTATTAAAACAAAAGACCTTTGGCATTGGTCATTTTAAATGCATGTTTAATTATTGACTCACCTACTAATATATGCTGTTTTCTTATTGTCACCTTCTAGTAAATCCTCAGTGGCGGATGAAGAGGAGAATCGCAAGAAAAGTCAAACTCTTATTATTGAATGTAGACCAGAACTTCTTTTATCAGAGTCCAAATTCTTGCAGTTAGATTCACTTCAGGAACTTTTAAGGGTAATAAAAGTGTTATCTAATAAATAATACATACAAGTACATAATAATAAATATAAAGTAATGCATGGTGAATGATGTTACTCTGTATTATTTTCAGAGCCTAATTTATGCATCCCCCATCCCTGAATCAAGGAGAACAGACTATGACGAAGATGCTTCCGTTTTTGTAGTAGAAATGCTCTTAAAGATTACAGTTCAGAATAGGGATAGAGCTTTAGCATTTTGGGATACAGTTCGAGAACATTTATACGGCATGATTTTGGCTGCTGCCTCAAATGACATGCCATATCTACTAGAACGTTCTGTTGTGGGCCTCATGAGGGTCGCTTTAAGACTTATGAGAAAAGAAGATTTATGTCCAATTGTAAGTTTTCTTTTCTTTTGTTTACCAAAATATCCCACTGAAATTAAATTAATTATTTTCTAGCCAATGTGTTAATAAGGTTTGTAGGGCTAATACGTGAAAACTTTTTTTGACCATGTAGATACTACAATCCCTCAAGATTCTACTCTACCTCCGTCCAGCTGCTGTGATTCAATTAAGTCAACAAATGAGTTTTGGTCTTCATGAAATTTTGAAAACGACAGCAGCCAATATTCACACAGCAGAAGAGTGGACGATAATATTTACTTTACTAGAATATGTTGGGGCTGGAAGAGTTCCACCTGCTTTAACCAATTCTGTTACACAGTCATCGCAACCACCACAACAGCAACAACAACAATTGCCATCCAATGATGGGAAAATGAATTCTCTTTTAAATTATTCAAATCAACAACAGTCACAATTAGGCTACCCAGCTCTACAACATTCTGTCTCTCAAGATCCAATCCCACAATTAGGTGGAAGTAGTGGTCCAGCTGCTTTTGGATACTCTAGTGGCTCTGACCGTGGGTATACTAGTGACAGTGAATTAGAAATCCGTAGTTCGAATGAAAACATACGTAATGGCAATGTCTCACCTGCTCAGAGCTGGATTCTTTTGACACAAGACGATCAACAACAGCAACAGCCACAATCTCCTCGCCGTTTCAATACTATTCCACCTCAACAACAACAACAACCCCAACCCTTGCAACAACCACAAGGTATACCCATCATGGAACGTCAATTATTCTATCCTGATCCAAAATCCTTGGTAAAAAGCTGTGAGACGTTATCTTTTCTTGTGAGGGACGCAGCACACATTGTGAGTTATTACTATTAATGTACCATAGTAAATAAATGTAGATTATTATACATTCACCTGGAGATCATTTAAATTTTTTTTTCTTCTTTCTATAGACACCTGATAATTTCACTCTGTGCGTCGCTGCAATCAAATCATTTGTTGAAGCTTCAACAATGAAAGCAAAGACTAACAGAAATGATGCAAATCAAGGAAAGAAAAAAAGAGGAAAGAAACCGTCACATCACAATGAGCTTCAACAACCAGCTTTAACAAAATCAAAATCATTTCCTGGTCCAGGAAATACAAATTATGATGCAGATGAGAGTGACTCTGAGGATCAAATTGCGGCAGGACATCAAGTATCTGTACAACTTTTAGGTATTACATTGTTCCTATTCCACAGTGATACAATTAATTCATAAATAGTCTAATCCTTTTTTATATTTTGTCTCTTACCGTACTGCATTTTTTGTGCTCTTTTAGATTTACTTCATACACTTCATTTGAGAGCTGCACAAATATTTCAATGGTGGCAAAAAGAAAATTCAGATGTTATTCGAAGCTCAACGGATGCGTCCATATGGTCCCTAGGATGGAAACCTATTTTACAGGCAATCGTCATTTTATGTTCAGATTCAAGAAAACAAGTTCGAACAACTGCATTAAATTATCTCAAGGGTGCTCTTTTGGTTCATGATTTACAACAATTGTCAGCTTCAGAGTGGTTTTCTTGTTTCAATGAAGGTAAGATTAACATTTTAAATTTATTGAAATACATACTTTATTTGACATAGGCGGTCTACATTTTAATTTTCCAGTCAATAAATGACTTAAATGTTATTGTTCATTATTAATGAATCATTAATATATTACATAACTTTTTTCTCCTTGTTCTTGTTTATAGTGTTATTTCCTCTGATGGGTAAACTCTTGGAACCATTGAGTCCACAGGATCCATTGGGTATGGAAGAGACGAGGATGAGAGCTGTGACTTTATTGAGTCGTGTATTTCTACAACATTTGACTCCACTCCTTCAACTTGAAAGCTTTATGGGACTTTGGTTACAAATACTAGATTTTCTAAATAAATATATGCATCATTCAGAGAGGAGTGAATTGCTGGTCGAAGCCATTCCAGAAAGTCTTAAAAATTTGTTGTTGGTCATGGAAACTGCAGGTAAATAGTAGTTAATTTATTGACTATTCAGGGCAATGTGCAATTAAATGCTCAAATGATTATACTTATTTTGAACAGGAATTTTCCATACTCCGGATGGCTATACTAGGTTATGGGCTTTAACTTGGGAAAAAATTGATTCTTTTCTACCAAGTTTGAGGGCTGAGCTCCTTCGTTCCGTTCCATCTACAGGTAAGTTGAATGCATGAATTTACTTTGTGTGTGTAATATAACCAAGAATCATTTGTATTGAACTTAATTTGTTTCTTTTACAGTTGAAGCACCTAGACCACATTCTCCACCAGATCAGGGGCCTCCATTACCAAAACAGCCGGATGGATTAGTACAATCAGGATCAGTAGAACAACAACAATCGTCAACTTTTGTACCTGCTACTCCCGTCATCCCACCAAGTCACCTACCAATTCCTCCTCAACATGAATTACAGCAACAACAACAAAGTTCCTCACAGCCTTCATCACCTGTTAGTCCATCAGGAGCAGGGACACCAATGTCAGTTGAACAACCTCAACCAGTAGTCTCTAGTTCCAATTTCACAATACAAATAGAAGAATAATGAAATTGTATGTCAATTTTTTCTGGTTCTTAAAAATAAACTAATGCAGAGTAAGACATAAATACCTTTAATAAATTCTAGTTGATGTTTGTGAGTGGTCCTGTGGACTGAATTTATAAGAATCCTGTCTCCCCTTTGTGGTGGATTGATTAAAAGTATGATTAAAATCAGTGCAGATTTTTTCAAACTAACTTTTTGACAAACAAAAACCTATACACCGCAAGTACACAACTTTTAATCAGATATCTAAAATATAATACAATTTAATCTATTAGTAGGGAAATGATCGCTAAACAATTTCTCTCAAATTGTAATATATTATTATTATATTAAATATAATAATTCGAAAGTATTTTATTCAATCTAGTTTGTATGTAGTAAACAAATAGGTTTAGACTAATGTTGTGAGTTTCATATAAGAGAGACAGAGAGAAAAGAGTCGTATATAAATAATCAAAGGAAAATGTTTTCTATTGTGAAGAAAATGTTATCATTTTTCGGTGCTGATAGCATAAACGTTAAAGTTGTCTATGTTCTTTTGTTTTTTGGTTTTGAACAAAAACTATTTGTATATTTTTCAGTCACTTTTTTTAAAAAGAAAAAGATTTATAAGTTTAGTTGAAACTAACTTTTTTTCTCAGCCTTAGTGCTGTAGAATAAATAATAATTTATCTTACATATATAAGTAAACGTAGTCTTTAATTAGTATTTCTTGACTTTTTCTCTCCTAAATTTATCTCCAATTTATAATTTATTAAATTAGATTTAATTTTTAATCCTGTTACAAAAGATATGGACATGATATGTGCATAATAATGATTTCTTTTCGTTGTAACATGAAGATTTATTTAAAATAATTGTGTAATCAATG
The DNA here is from genome assembly GCA_034700945.1 of Arrhopalites spinosus. NCBI lineage: Eukaryota > Metazoa > Arthropoda > Collembola > Symphypleona > Arrhopalitidae > Arrhopalites > Arrhopalites spinosus. Next base: position 65,572 of record JAQIVZ010000247.1, on the reverse strand, counting down.
ATGTTCACTTTTATATGATTGTATCCTCGCTATATACATTTTGAAGTTTATATGATATTTTGAACTTTTAAAATTTGGATTTAAAATTATTTTAAAAGAGTATATAACGAAAGTAATGGAAACCATAAAGCTAGCCTTAATAATGTAGAGAATGCCAGTTCTGCTCAGTAGTAGAAACACATCAAATAAAGATTTACTAACAAAAATTATACAATATAGAAACGGAAAGTATAGTCGTGTTAAATGTAAAAAAAAGATACTAATGATATTCTCGAAATGTTGCCCTTGTAAATTTTAACGGAATTATAAATAAATATCTTGTTGTCGAAAATAGCATCATTTAATAAAGAGATAAGAAAATGTCATTTTTTTGCCCGTCTCATCCATGTTCCTCACTCACGTACATATCACATACGAAATTGGTGACTCATCCCGCGTAGTCTCCTCCTGTTCCATTCAAAATGTATTTTTGAAGAGACAATTGAATTGATTTCCGACAATTTATTTTATACCTCACATTAATGATAGTTAAACAGTTAAACTTGACCAATTTTTTTTGTAGCTTCCCGCATATGTGAGTTATTTATTTAATTCAAAGATTAGAGAATAGAGAAAATTTAGGTCCAACGACTGATGATGGATTCAAAGTGACATAAAAGTGCAATATTTGTATTTTGTAGACTTAAATTAATTAATTTAGTAAATAATGGAGAGAAGAAAATTCCATAGTCTGGACAATGTTGTCCTTGGTCCTCATCATTCAGGAATGAAGGTAAGATAAAGAACAAACCATATTTTTTATATCCAAGTTTAGAAACTGATTCACTTAGATGATCTAATGTTATTTATTAATCTCTCTCCCTCAATTATAAAAAAATGTGCATACTTGTTTGATAATGGAATAGATAGCAAAAAATGTTGTTTTTTATGTCTACTCTTCTTCTGGATAAAATAATTATGTTATGACTCGTATAAAATTTCCCAAGAGTCTCTCTCATGATTCATAAACAATTTATGACTCAAATTTTCTTCTCTCAGAAAAATACAAAGTTCGTCTTAATTTTAGACATGATTACATATTCATTAAATATATAGTACAAAAGCAAGAGAATAATGTATGGACATATGTAAGTACATTGAGAATTTATTTTAGGACAAACAAATAAAATGAAATTCTCTCTCTCTTAGTTCTTAGCTTTCACTCAAAATTATCATAATATTATGACTGTCAAGTATTCCGGTGAATGGAAAACATTGAACATGTTCAAGAGTTTGTTGTGGTGGTTCAATTTTAGAATTTTGGGTCATTCTTATGTTTGCTAAATGATCTGGTAAACATGTCAAGCCGGAAGAAAATGTTAGATGTACCAAAGGTGCAAAAAAAAGAGAATTTTAAATTGGCAAATTTATTAAAATAGATGACCTCTATTACTAGACAGTTGCTGGATGTGTCTATGTACCTACATACGATACATTTTAATATGTCATTCAAGACAGTAATTTAATGATTTAACAGTATTTTTTTGATAATAGTAAAATGTTGATGTTTGAGAATGAAAAAGATAAAAAAAAATAGTCATGTAGTAAATTTGACGGCGCAATCGTGTTTGGTAACCTCCGTTGGTTTGTAGCTGAACAAAGTTGGAAGGTAAAAACAAAAACGATGAGTCAATTTCATTTTCTTGTTCAGTAGCACGGAGTGCAGTCAAGTAGAAACAGCGTCGTAAAGGCCGAAGAGTTTTTGGTAGAAGCAACAAATAATCAAGCGATTTTCTAGTCTCTCTCGTTGTTCCATCGACACCAACATTTTGGTGAGAAACTTGTGTATCTTTGCTACACACTTTCACTTGTCATCAGGAATATCAGAACGGTGTTGTTACATGTTGGGTGTCTATGTGTGTGCAAAAGTTTATTTATAAAAATATATATAACACGGCTAAATTCTAACATCGTCATCATCCTCATCAACTTTAGTTCACCAAAACTCTTTTTAACCTCCCTTGTTGTTTTTTCCTCTTCATCTACTCTTTGGAATTTTGCCAGTATTTGTTTTTTACATCAACTTTTGCCAAACCATATAGGAAAAAAAAGGTAACCAATGTTTTAACATTGTAAAGTTCAAAAAGTGTAATTTTTCTTTCAAAACTAGTTTTTTTTTCTCTCTTGTGCTCTCATCCGACTATTTTGTCATTTTCAAATTTGTCATCCATTTATTATTTTCAAGTGGTAAATTGATATACCTAATCATTATGAAATGCTGTGTTGGTTGTTAGTCTATTTGATTTATAAAAAAAGTGCCGTGTTCATCATTCATAGAATAATTAATTTATTGTATAGAATTTCAAGTGTTTTTTTCTCTCTATTTTGCAGTTCCAAGTAATAATTCAATAATCATTTTTTTCCTAAAATAGTATCAAGTTTTCTGCACTGTAATTAGTGTAAAAATGTAGGTAAAATGATTATTCTTAATATTAGTTTTTTTTCATGTTTGATATACAGCCAAGAGTTGACTGACAGATTGATTTGTTGAATTGAAATTCTATTTTTTTTCTTCGTCTCCTTACATTGTTGTCATAATTTTCCTTTATCTTGGTAAAACATTTTTTTGACAAGTTGGCAGTTCTCAGACAATTTTTGTGTGTTTGTTGTATACTCTGTATGTACAAAGCACAACCAAGTTTTGAGCTTGACAAGTGAACAGTGTGCAAAAAAAAAGATTCGTATGATGATACAGAATATTGTCAGTTAGTTGTCAGTTCTATACCAATGGTCTTGTCAAACAAAAACGAGTCTTACTGTATAATAATATTACGAGTATTATATTACATAGTAGTAATTGTAGAATCCATCTTACTTTTTTTTTTCCAAGAAAACTGACTTCCCATGAAAGCCTATTTTTTCAAAACAGAATTGGCAAGGGTTAGTAAGTACAAAGTCATTTAAATATAGGGATAGGTATTTATATTTAATAACAAAAATTTATGTATTTACACAAAGTTTGTCAAAGCTCCATGTAAATACATATCATGGACAGTTGGAGTTGATAAACTAAACTTGTAGATGAGGTATCACGAGACAATATTATATTATCATAATGATTAGCAGGGTTGAAATTAAGAATAATGGGGAATGAGGCGTAGTTCCCCCTCACCAAGTTAAAAGTACATGGATACATAGAGTGTGAAAAGGATTTTATTTAAATGGTCCATTAAATTTTCAAGAGCACGTATGCAAGAGGAGCAATGGCATTCCAGCATATTTCTATAATAATAATATATGATCAATGATCATATAATATGTTGATACTTAGAGTGGCTCTCTGTGGTTTTAGTAATGTGGAGGAACGTGAGTGGTATAGGTTTTTTGCTAAAAACAGTACATAGTACGAACACATAGATTTATTAAGTTGAGAAAAGATTAATAAAGAGAGAAGTAGAATCCTTCCCCTGGATTTAGAAACCATTAATAATCGCTATTTATGTAAATATTATTCATGTATGCTAATCCAAGGCTTTTAAAGTCTCTCCGAATCTCTTTTCACGCAAAGGCATTGAGTCTAGAGACAAGTTTTCACGTACGTAAAAAAATCCTTTTTTTTTCGTGGAATCCAAAGAATTTCTTTTTGCTCTCTCTTTCTTTTTTTCTACAATTGCCATATTCCATATTGCCACCAACAAGGCGAGATGTGTAGAAGATAGCCATGTACAATCAGGTTGGGAAGAGGGAGAGAGAAAAAATATATACCAGCTCATCATGCCTCAACACTAAACTGAGAATGAAATATTTCTCTCTCTGTACATAAGTCCTCGTGAAACTGGCTACTCTCTCCAGTTTTGTATATTCAATTTGATTTAATTCTCCGCAATTCTCTCCATCTTCTCCATTTTTTCTCTCTCTCTCTCTCTTCTTTCTCGAATCAGATTTACAACCACTTGGCCATTTTACAGTCTCTTTAGTATAGAGAAAGACTCTTTTTTTTTATCTTTTTTGTATATACCGAGTCAAGAATTTTTTGGGGAAAAGATATTTTTAATGGTAGATTTTTTTTACATGTTCCCTTGCATGTAATCCCATGAGCTTACCTTTTGTACATGTATTGTTAGTTTAAATAAAATAAAATTCTTTTGTTCCTCAAGGCCTCTCTCTCTCTCACTCGACACTTTTTTTTTCTTTTGGTTTAATGTTGATGGATCCGGTTGTAGTGGTGGTTCTATAAATTTGGCTGTGCCCTTATTTTTCTGACTTTTCATTTTATATATTACATCATATTCCAACAGTTGTTGGTTATTTTTTTTCATTTTGAGGTTGAAACCTTTTTTCCAAGACCGTTTCTACAATTGTAATAAATTATTTTGCAGGTTGCAACGTAACTTTTCTCCTGTACAAATGACAATCCCTGTTTGTTTGGTAGAAGTATAGAGAGAGGAGGAGGGAAAAAAACCTCAAAACCAGAGTGAATAAATGAAAGAAAACCAAAATCTGAATATATTATAAGTAGAGGGGGATGAGAGTTGTAGCTTATCTTGCTGTCTGTTCTATATTCTAAATCATATATATTCTCCTTGTTTTTTTCTTCTCTCTCTTTTACATCTCTGTTCTTAGCACCTCTAGACAGTTTTCCAGGAGTTTTTTTCCCTCTTGCAACAGAATATAGTCAAAGTCAGTAGAACAGAGTCACAACTCTATTTCTACCCCCTCCAGTACTAAAGAGAATATGATCGTACAGATACATGAGCTTTTTTTACCTGCCCAGTCCCCGTAGAATCCTACCGACTACCGGGATTCTAGATTCTACATACGAGGAATCTAATAACCTAAACACCCGCTATAAGTCTGTATGTTTCCCACTTTTTATTTCTCACGAACCCCGAAAAAAAAACTCCCGGTCTTTTTCTCGAGTCTCTTTTCCCCCCTCCGCATATTACATGATTTATTTAGGAAAAAATGTTCAAGATGTAGCCATGTTCATACTAGGACTAGGTTTCAAGATATCCCAGATATAGAAACTCTTTTTGAATTGCACCTTGCTCTGTTCTCTCTCTCTCTGGCATTACTCTATTACTTGTCAGTCTCTCTCGATCTACGTTTCGCTCTTTTTCACCAAGTATATAACGAGACTCAAATGTACGTCCATAGGCGTGTGTCTTTAAATATATAAAGGAGACTTGTGTGTGTGTGAATAAAATGGAAGAGTAAGAGTGGTACATACTCTGATAAGATTTATATGTTGCAATTACGCTTACGCCAGTATTAGACTGTTACGTCATGTCATTTTCTCACATAGTTTTCTCGTAGTCAGAGAGTGCTCCTGAGTTTGGCCGCCGTATTTTAGTATTTTATTAGTTAGAGTAATATATTATATTGCATACTTTTTTTTTCTCTCTCCCCATCTCTCTCTCTCTCCCACTTCACCTTATTCTCCTCCATTTCTTGAGTACACACACAGACAGTCTCATTCCCAGTCTACGTCTTGTAAGTACCACAGAGTAAAATCTCCATCTGAATCATCTGTGTACATGGAGGTACATGTAGGGATTAATTAATTATAATATATATTAATATAATAACTATGAGGTCCCATACACTTTAATCAAGACATAATTGTCCAGTGAAATACAGTTGGAGCGCCAGTGAGTGTGTCCACCAAAGGAACGAAGTGCGTGTTGTAGAGGCCGAAGTCAGAGTTATTGGCATATGCTTGAGTTGACTAGACGGGAGAGGTACATTTTGTAGGATATACATAAAGTTGTATGGTTTGGCCATAATATATTATTAATGATAATGTTGTTGTTTCTATCGATAGGAAAATGTGTAGCACGTGAAGTTTTTTGGACGGTGAGTTTTTGGGGGGCCGCTTTTGCTTATATATACAATATATGGGGTTGTGTATTTATTAGGTAATATTGTATGGCAAGACATGGCAATGCCGAGTATTACATCCATAGGGTAAAATTCCCATTCCCTATCCACCACCAGGATTTATGTACAAGAAGCAGGAGGAGAAGGAATGATGGTAGAAAAAAAGGGGTTTCTATTAGCCTGTAACTTTTTCCACTGTGCCTCTGCTCCTACTTCGGAGGGATATATTGGGAAAAGTGATATTATGTATATGCCGAGAGAGAGAGAGAGATGGAGGATGTATTTTATGGCCATTAGGGATATGAGATAGGATAATAGAAAAGTAAACGGTGAGATATTTGTGAAAAGTGGTAAAGGGTAAAAAAAAAGAAAGGAGCGGGATGAGGTACTCATCTGAGGCGGTGGTAGTCAAATGGCGGGTAGACCGGTCCGTGTGTCGAGATGATGGTGAACCACGAACAAGTGTGTAAAACCATAGGACCGAGGGATACTCGTTCTCTCTCTCTCTCTCTCTCTACATTTTCTTATTAAACCACATAAATTATTTCGCACTGAGATAGAGAGAGAATTTCCCTCTATAGAATGGACTATGTGGAGTTTTTGATATATGCTGAAGATTTTTTATTATGTACGGGATAAAGTAAAGGTTGAGAGTTAGATCCTTTATTATTTCATATTTCAACAGACTCGTGCTAAATTATGGCCATGACTATAGAGTCTCTCTTTGCTATACTTGGTAAAATATCATAATAATTCCATTCCCTCTCTCATTCCTTTCTTCCTTCCTTCTATGGAATTTCCCCAATATTGGCTATATTATGAACATGTGAATCTAGTCTAAAATTTTCAAAGAATCACTACAAAATTCTACGCATTTGCTATATAACTCTTCTCTCTACTCTACAAGTCTGTGGAATGCGTTTATATGGAGTGGTGCAATGGTATGTACAGAGAGAGGGACAATCATATCAAGAAGCAATAAAAGTAGCTTCCCATAATAATAATCAAATATGTACGAGTCTTATGTACAGAGAAGGCAAAGATATGACTAAAAAAGATATGTGATAATCCTAGGAAGGGAAAGTTATCAGTTTATCACCCAGTGTCATAATAATTACAAGAGTTTCTTAGATAAAATAATGTTTTATTACTTCTATTATACTCTCCTATCCTCCTCATCCTTCCTATTTCCACTCCACATCATTGTCCTATTTATTAATACAAAAGACGAAAAAAAAGTTGAAGGAATGAAGATGTAGTGCATAAGGGTACTACACTCTGAAATATTTCTTGATCTGTTCTTTTTTAAACCGTGTACATATGTATAAATGTACTTTTTTTTATCTTGTACTCTCAAGTATTTTGATTGGATTGTATTGTCATCTCCGTTTGTGATATGATTATACTCTTCAACTTTTTCTTGTTTTCTATGTCTGCTACTCCTTTTTTCTGTTTTTTGTGTGTATGTGTACTTTTATTTCTTGTCTCTCTTTGTCTCTCTCTCTCTCTCTCGTACAAAATTCCCCTCCCCTTCCTTTTGGTCTCATCATTTCCTTGTATTTTATCCCTTCATTGTGCTCTGTGAGTGGAGAGGGGGAGGGAAGTAAGTTTGACATTTAAATTTTTTACGATGGGGGTTGTAAATGTAAAGTTTTAGTAAGAGAGGCATCTCAGTAAATGGGAAATCGTTTTGTATGTGTAATTTACGAGGAGCAATGAAATTACAATAAAATTATAGAACCAATGATGTACACCATACATATACGGAATATTTGTATCAGATGATGGGGAGAGGAAGGTGGACCAATATCCTGATTTTTTTCCTCCTTTTGTCTTGGACTATATAGAGAACACCCTCCTCATATTCTTTTTTGTACATTGTAATAATTTTCACCAAATTTGCAACTTGAGTACCAAAACATCTCATATTTTTAATGGGTGTCACAAAAAAATCCCATAATCCCATGTACTTTTCTACATGTACAACAAGCATCAGCTTCAAAGTTATGATCCAATAATGTAATACATGGAAAGTTTTAAAAAAAATAGTCAATTTAATTATGAGTCATATTTTTACATGAAAATTTTAATATACACAAGATTTTTTTTATTAGGCTCATTATATTGAATTGATTGAGTGCGATTGTAATGTACATACACAATTAAATATTTTTGAGGTAGAATTAAATGAGAATTATTGAATTTTGTTAGAAAAAACAGAGAGAGAGAGAAAAGAATACATTTTGGTTACAATTGTAAAGTGTACGACTTTTTAAAAATTTGGTTTGGTTTGGTTTAGCAGTGTGCTGACGACCGCAACAATTTTTTTTGGCAAAAATAATAGACACAGTTGCGTAAATAACATTCAAAACTCGTAAGAGTCGTAGTGATGTGATCTAGGCTTAGGATTAGGATTGTGGAGGGTTGGGTGGGTAGATAGTGGGTATGATACTAATGTTGTTTTTTTCTATTTTTCTTGTTGAAACATGTTTTTTTTATAAAGTTAAATTCGCAATGCTCAACATTCATCTACTCCATGATATACTCTAGGTTGAATATGGTTGTGGTGGAATTTTCTTAGAGAAAAACAAACAAAAAAAAAATAGAGAGAGAGAGACAGAGAGAATAATATACGTATTCGTTTATGAAATTTTATGCAACTTGTTTTTTTTTCATCCTCGCTCTCTCCCTTATGAATGGTGGATAAAAAGAAATGTTGTAAAATATAAATTCTAAATTCTCATTCCTTTCAAGGTATTTTATTTAATAATACCAAAGTTGTTCAAAAAGAAATCCCAAATTGCCAACGCTATTATATTCTCTCTCTCTATCTCTCTATGGATTGCATGCAAAAAAGTGAAAAGATGAACATGGAAAAAAAGAAGAGAGAATAGAAAAAAAAACCCGCAAGGAAGTGAAGAAGGCGATGATACAGTGGCTGAATGCTCACACGAAGAGAGAGAGAGAGAGAGAGAGAGAGGATTTAGGATTGGATGGTTGTATGATAATATGATGTTACTACTTAATAGTAGGCATAAGGATGGAGTGGAGGCGGAAGGAGAGGAGGAAGAGATAGGGCTAATAGAATTAAGTTTTTCCAGTGGAAAAAGTGGAAAATGGCAAATGAGTCTCTGTCCAGCTTTTAACTCGGCATATTATTATATGGCCTCTTTATAATACAAAGATAAGACTTTGAGACTTTTTTTTTGCTTGTTTCTTTTTTTATTCTTCTTGGTTCCTTCCGCTTCCTTCATCTCTCGCCTCCTCCGTAGCTGTTTAAGAAGTGGAGGAAAATTTAATCTTCATTTTGTTTCTTATGCTGGACCAAGGGAGCATTTACGATTATATTATGATGGATGCCGGCTGCACTGCACTTGGCGTTAATTGAATCCCTCGTTTCTCTCGCCCATCTGCCGATCCTGTTGTTTTCTCTCTCTCAACTACTCGTGTATCTTTATTACATATAAAATATAATTTACAGATTGGACTCTACATTTTACCTTCTTCTTACAGTTCACATTATTTGACTTTGTATATATATATATTGTACACGCATAGAGTCAAATACATCTGTAGGCTACGCGCTCTCTTCGTCTTAAGAAAAAACTATTAAGTTATTATCATGAATGTAGCTTTTGTGCTCTATCTTGCCTTTTTTAGCTCTCAGCTAAAGTGTTGAGGCGGAAAGGTGTGTGTGTGTGTGTGTGTGTGAGTCTACAATAGGAAGCGTGAAAAGTAGCAAAAGGGAGGAATGAAATGGAGGGAGAGATGAGGGTAATTAATGAAAATGCAAATTATTTTGTGCAATTTGCATAGTCATAAAGTCGTCATCATAATTCATTATCATCAGCCTCCTTTGTGTATTCTCATCAACTAAAACCAAAGGCGTACAAGGGATTATGGAATTTTAAATGTAAATAGCAAAGAGTGCATCTGTATATGTAGTACAATGGGAAGAAGGGGGAGGGGGGAAAGCAGAAAAGAAAAAGAATCACCTGTCAACATTGAGTTTTAAACCCTTCTCAAAACTGGGGACTCAGGTGAAGAGGGGGGACATAACAAAGTTTGAAAGAAAAGCTTGTATATCTCATATTTAGAGTCATTAATATGTAGAATTCATGCAGGAATTTTTAATTTATCAAGTACATACTTGAACTACCAAGCCGTCTCTGACTTGTCTTGTTTATTTTTTTTGCAATTATTTCGTCACAGTATTTGACAGTAGATTGTGGCTTGAAACTCTGTACACAAGTACACGGATCGTGAATTAACAGCTCAAGAGAGACCCCTCTTACATGCAAGAACGCATTGCGTGTGAAAGTCACAAACACAAACTTTTTTTTTATTGGAACGACTATCAAAATTATACGTATAGATTCTTCTTTACCATTATAATATTATTGTTAATCTTAGTAATTGTTACATCTTGTAATGGTAGGGGAGAGCGATAAATGTTGTTTCATTATTTTATAACATGAAAAAAAGTGACAATGAGTCTGTCTCAACGGTCAGAAGAAGAAGTTGTTGGGAATAGAAGGAATAGGCATATACGAAGTACATAAGGTACATAAGAAGGTTTAGAAATTTTTGGAATGAAAGAAATCTTGTCATTGTCATGATCATTATTGTGTAATTTGATTGTGTGAAGGTGGGGACTCGAAGAATTGAGACAAGTTTCAATGGCAATTATTTCAATTGGTTGAAGAAGGAATAAAATTTTGTGCGTAAAAGAAAGAGAGAGGGAGAGAAGAGTGGATTAAGATGAAGAATGGAGTACAAGTAGAGAAAAAACTTTTAGGAAAGAGGTAGGTATGTATTTTTAGGTATTGAAAGCGGAGGAGTGCCATGTGGAATCATTATTGGCATTGGCAAGAGCAAAAGAGTAGCATAGCATGAATTTCTTGAGAGAGATGGAATGGATTGCTTTTAGTAAACTAGGATGGGATATAGGTGGTGGTAGAATTTTACAGTACAAAAATACAGAATACGGAATACACAGTAATGCAAAATCGATGTGGACTTTAGTTTTTTTCTCCCAGTCCTAGCCATGGTCTAGCATAGAAGAAGAGGGGAAGAGAGAGAGAGAGAAGAAAAAATACGTGAATTGGGAAATAGGAAATATATACTCTACGTAGATTTCAGATTGCCTTTCTCGTAATAAGATGTGTAGTAAAACACCTGAGATCAAAAAAGACGATACAGACACACATCTCCCCCCGTTTTTTATGCTCGTCTCGAGGTCGATGCAGTACATAGATGGATAGAGATACAGAAAAAAGTGCGTTATATGAGAGACAGGCAGGGGAGAAAGGGCAGAAGAGGCACCCAAAAGCCCGAGACTAATAGGAAGTACCAGAATGGTCTTACATCTTCTTCTTCTTCTTGGGTCGGGGGGCAAGTTGAACTTATAACTTACAATTGAGGCGATGGAGGGGATGGAGGAAGAGGAGGAAGAAGAAGCTATAGGTGATTCAAGGTGCAGACAGTGCCGTAGATTTTGAAGCTGTTACGATACAGAAAATGTAGCCCTCGTAATTCTTGATCAAATTGTGGATATACATATATACAGAGAGAGAGAGAGAGAGAGGGGGGGATATATAGCAAGAAAGCCTCAAGTATAAAAAAGATAGCCAGTGTGTCTTGATACGGATCAACTGTCTATTATCAAAGAGGAGAGAGGGAATGTTTGGGTGGTGGTTTTTTTTCTCTTTGAGACTCAAGCGGGAGGGTATTGGATATGATATAGCTATAAATGCTTTAGTGGTTGTATAAGCGGTTTCACCCTAGAAATGAGAAAAAACTGTACACAGACTAATATATATTTATAGGAATGCAGTATAGGTTTTGCAATGCATGGAGTGGAATTTATTTGCAAAAGCAAGTTTTCAAGTTTTTTAGTTGTGAGAAGGAACCAATGGGGATGGGGGTGGGTTGTAATTTGGGTAAAATAGATACGAGTATGTGGATGGATAGAGAAAGTAATATGAATAAAAAAGGATTTTGAGTAGTTGGCCTCTCTCTCTCTCTCTCTCTCTCTCTATAGTCAACTGATATGTCACAATATATCTGTATCATAATAATATCATCTAATATGATCAAAATATAATATGACATGACAAGAGAAAGGTAAGGGAAAGGAGTAGTTGAATGGATACATTTTTTAGTATGTATCAAGTATCGGGATTTTTTTCCCTTTTATAGATTACATATTACGTCTACCATTACCACTTTTATCCATTTCCATTACTCTTCCGATTGCTCTCACATTCTCCTCTTTTTTTTCTTTTCTCTTTCCTTTTCGCTTTCCTTTTTTCCTTGTGAAGCGTGGAAGGAGACAGAATGCACATGTTACCCTCAACGATATAAAGAGAGAATGTTAGGTAATACAACCAAGGGATTTCTCGAAAGACGAGAAGAGAGAGAAAGACGACGATGTGTATGACGATATGTGATCACGATCACTTACATTACACTAGCCATTAGCTGGTTCTGCTTGTGCTTTTTTGCCTAGATGGAAACTGAAACGTTACTCTTGAAAAAAACTTGCTATAGTGTTACTTTACTGGATTCGAGATGTGGATTTCTGGATTTAGATTTTTTTTCTTCTTCTCTCTCTTTTCTTAAATTGAGAGAACACAAGTTTTTAGTTTGAGGCTTTTTTCTCTCTGTCTCAGTTTTCAAACTCGGCAGTCTTATTTAAAGTAAAATGTGTCGTACATATTTGAATGAATCATAAGGATTGCCGACATGGGTTGTGGTTTAAAGTTTTTTTCTTTTTTCTTTTCTTTTCTTTGCTTTTTTTATTTTAACAGCTCTAGAAAATTTAAAAAGGAAATGAAAAGAAAAATGCTGAGACATGCTGTCAGATTTTCTCAATTATATTTACTCTGTCATGTAAATGTATGAGTATGAGTTGCATAAATGTGTAGAGTTCTTTTTTTTCCATTATTTTTGCTCCCTTTTTATTCTCTGTAGAGACAGGGAGTCTACAAGTACACAGGGAGCATGTACAGTTTTTAAGTAGTCTATGGAGATGATGCACTGTGCAAGATGCATCAGATAGGATCGGAATATAAATTTTTTTTGAGAGGAGGAAGAAGAAGGATGAAGATTGGCTTATCGTGTAAACGTTAGCATTGAATTTGTTCAAGATCAGGATTATTGCCATTTTTTTACACTCTGTCCCATGTACATCATGTACACACAGAGAGAGGGAGAGAGAGGAACATGTGTTTTGGGCTGAAGAATGTGAGGATTGTGCAATAAGTATATTAAGTTATAAGAAGAAGAAGATGGTGGTTTTTTTCTGATATAAGAAATGTATGTAAGGGGGAGGGTAATATAATCTAAATTTAATATTTATTATTGTAGAAAATGTCGCAAGACGAGGACTCTTCTTACGCGTCTTCGGAGGAAGAAGGAAATATAAATATAACGCTTCTGGAGCGACTCATCCGTACTCACCCCGTTTGGTTTCTTCCAAGTCTCCAGAGAAACGGGACGATACATCTACTTCAGGTCGGGCTCCATTTATATTTATGAAATGACTCTGTACACTCCAGCCAACCTAAGACACAAGACTTTGGCTAACATGTATTGCATATACAAGACTGGAGTCTACGATTACATAGTGACTGCTGGAGAAGATGTCAGCATCTAATCTTCTCCCTTGAATGCTCCCAAAAGAAAATTCTTTTAGTTGTACTTAGTGCTTAGTACTTATAGGACAAGAAAACAAGGAACAAGATCAATGTATTCAATTATACCCGTTGACACTCTTATTCTAGTTTAATAGCAAACTTTTTTTTATCTTAGAATAATACGTACACTTGTTTTCTCCGTCGTCGTTTATTCTTTTTTTTGAGATTCATCATCATTTATTATCTAGGACAAATTTTTTTTTTGTGTTTGTAGCATGTAGTCTATGGGGAGAATTAAAGTTGAGTAAAATATTGATCAAGATGACGGAGACTACTACTAAGATGGAGGAATTTTTGTCATTTTATCTCCTTTTCTCGTTAAATTGGTAACAGCACTGATTTTGATGGCAATCATGTCATGTATATATTAGAGAGAGAGGGGATATATTGGATAGAAAAAAGATGGTAGAATAGTTTTGTAGCAATTGGTAAAGGTTCAATTTGAGCCTGCAATTTGAAATGAGAATGTCTTGTTCCGTGGGAATGATCAATGAATTAATATTAATGCCACGATTCCACCACTAGGTCCTATTGACTATTGACTCTGACTATGGAATTGGTTTTTTTTCTTCTTTTTCTTCTCTTTCTTACGTCTTACCCTCCTTTTCTTCTTTTTTTTGACTGTTCAGAGTCGTGAAGTGGGCAATTTTATTGTACGTTCATCAACGCAGCCCATGACCATGGCAGTTTCAGTTAAATTACCTTCTGTCGTTGAGCATTATTTATTGAGGGCAGTTGACAGTAGAATTGCTCTGGAGGTAATAAATTTCAAAGAATAAATTTTATTCATTATATTATATTACAAATCCTCAAACTGTTCTACTATAAAGTGTCCTTGTTCAAATTAATTAATTTTTTTTGATACGTCTTTTTTACATTCTCAAGAATTCCAATAATACTTTTGAGACTGTTCATCAACTTATCAATCACTATTGTAATGAGAGGTAATGTACAAGTTTTTTCTTTGTCTTTTTTATTTTTGAAAAATGATGTAGATTTGAGATATTTTTAGAAAAAAAAATGTTTTTGAAGTTTTACAATTTGACTGACAGAATTTATTATTGTATTTTTTCAGTGATGAAATTCCAGTATGTCTTCGTGTGCCATCAGCTATTGCCGAAGCGACTTCAAGGCAGCAACTCCGCTCTCTTGCACTTCTTGGGCAAGGTGAGAAAAACCAATTTAATAACTCAATTGTCCTAATCAAAAATTATAGCTTTTCCTTGTCATTTCCTTTTGAGCCAGACGGAATAAAATTTTTTTGTCTCTTTTATATAGTTAAGATTGCATTATGTGTGTAAAAGTAGTGAAAATAGCGGGATTTTGTTTTGTGATCTATGATTAGCATGTGTACAAAGTATTGTGTATGACTTGGGATGGCCTTGCAAGGATGAGTTGCTTTAGGCTGTAGCTGTGCTTAGAGGTACCGTATACGGTATGTGTATAAATGTATAACAGTTAGCATGGCGAGTGTATGTGTGTGTATCAATTATCATTAACGTAAAGGGTTAGTTCTCTTCCTCTCTAGCTTGTTTTTTAGCTGGGCTCAAGTAGATCAGGAGGAAATGATGATTTATACAGTGGGAGCAAAACTGACAATAATAATATTGGTAACATGTTCAATGTTTGTAAAGAGACTGAGGAGAGAGCCGTAGAATAGAGAGAACCAATAAATTATGATCATTTCTCTCTGCCGTGCCATTGAACTTGTGTGTAAGAGTGTTGGAAATGTGTTTAAATTGTAGTTATGAGATTTTGGACTAATAATTGTCAATTATTTATAGAATGTGCTCTGTGTTGAGAATGTAATTACATCATGTTTTTGTTATGTACGGAGGAAGGGCCATTTTGGATGATCAAATGTTATCTATGTATTGAATGTTGTTGTTAATATTGTTCATGTTTACATTAACATTGGTTTTATAGCTTGTTACTTTACTGTGTAATGTGTAGGAAGTAATGTTGTACGTGTGAATCATATTTAATGTTTTTTTTTGTGTCGTCTCTTTCATTTTGTTGTTAGAATTCTGGACGAGGTCCCCGGTGAAGGAGACGAGTAGTCCGTCGGATATTGATGTTAGCCGGAACTTTATTTCCTCTGGTCTAGGATCTTCTGATGTATGTGTTATTAATTTTTTAAATAAACTTATTATTCTTATTCATTATGAAATTAATAACGGAAAAATTATTACAATAGTGTTACAATTTAATGTTACAATTTACACATAACCCATATTGTACATTTTTTTTTCTCTTGTTTTTTTCTTTAAAATTATGTAGGACTGTGAAGACAGCCTCTTTGATAACCGGTAAGTCTTATTTACTCATGTAATGGTTAGTTTTGTAGACAGCTTACATAAATTAATCATGACATTGAAATCATACAAGTGGGCTGTTTTAGTAACTTGAAGATAGACGGGCAGACGGTCAGCATTTGTTTGCCTTCTTTTCTTTTTTCTTTTTTTCTCCTTAATGTTCTTTTTCTCAAATTCTCCAAGTTTTTTTCCCCTTCCTCTTCGTATTCCCCAGTTCATTCCGATCATTTAGCTTCGGCTCAATTTCTCAACTTGAGAATCTCAAGTGTTCCCGTACAATTCTTCTTTTTTTTCTTCTCTCTCTCTCTCAACACATTTTCTTTTGTGTACAGAAAAAAAAGTAGATTTCAAGGAAATGATACTGAACTCGATGCGTTGTTCATTGTTAATCTCATCATTATCAGCCGTCATTTCCATTCTATATTGTGTATTTCTTGTACATTATTTCCAATTCCCACACGTAATACCTATCATTCTGTAGTTTCCTCCATTTAATAGTCTTTTCCTTCATGATAATTAAAGGGAATACTCAACTGTGCCCAAATAATTGTTGAAATTTACCTTATTTTACCTGTTACTTTTTTTCACAACGTAATACAGAACAAAATTACATTACAGTTTGTAATTTGTAATGTAATAATTAAAATGTTTACATTGTACACTAGTTACATAAAGTAATTCAAAATTTTTGACTATTCATAAATTGTATGATTTTAAAGTCAAGGACTAGAGTTAGAATTCAAATTAAATGGAAATGATGATTACAAAATTTTTGAATTGAAAAAAAATAATGATAATGTTGTTTATTTTGTATTCCAGACCCCACCGACCTACCACATTAAATTTAAATACAGTTCCAAAGCCCCCACCAAGATGGGCTCGATCCACATTATTATCCAGTGTTCAATCTACACCTACTGACAGTGTTCATAGTATGAGTATATCCACCAAAAAGAAAAAGAAAACGAGATCCTCTATTCACTACAAGGACGTGGAACTATTCAAAGGGGTACGTGAGACTTTAGTTGAGACTCCAGTTAACTTTATTGAATTTACATGAGAAAAAAAGTTTGCAATTCTGACAATTTCGTACTTTTATAAAATGAATATTGTAGAATGTATTGAAAACATTTTGCAAGAGCTGTGAAACTTGATCTGATACTTGTGACACTTGGGATAAGAAAATGTAGAGAAAGGAAGGGGAGGGGGGAGGATAGATTTTTTTGAGAAAAAGAATCTTAGTCCGTTTTATTTGTGATTTTTTAATGTTTCATGGTGTTTTCCTCCCCCCAGTTCAGTTGAAATTCAATTAACGTTGATGGATGATGTTTGAAAGTTTGTATGGTATGTACTTATGAAGTTCTTTTTTTGTTGTACACACTTACAGAAAAAAACAACGTACGATGACAAGGCGAGTGACTACGAAGACATTTGGTCCCCAATGAATAAACCAAAGCCATTGACGACGTTCAAACCAAACAATCGACTGAGTTTATTTGAATCAAAATCCATCTACTCTGAACCCATCGACTCTCTCCGTTTTAGCATTAAAAGATTTGGTGCTCACAGACATAGCGAGCCGAACATTCGTTGGAGTCATGTCATTTTCCATGCAAATGACGAGGAGCAACCTGAGCCCCTCAATACTACCTCCAGTGTTGATAACCTTTGGAAAGGTAGGAAAATAAATGCAGATTTGATTTTACTCTCTCAAATCATTCTCTCTCTCTCTGTCTCCATACCCAGAATATTGAATGTCCATCGGACCGTCCCTTTATTACAACGATTTCTTTAATCCTCTATACATGATTACATATTACGTAACCCATTCACACTGTTTGCATGACTAAAAGTAAAATAGAGAAAATCGTGTTCTCTTCTCTCCCTCGCTCCATAATCCACTCTCTATTATTATACATGTATTGTGTCCCCCCTACTTCCTATTGCTCACTATTGATCCAGGAGCTTTGCCTCTCGATTTGTTTGGTCCGTCGTTGTCGTGGACGTCCTGGGCTTCTGTATTTCTTTTCCAAATTTTTATTTATTTACTAGTACTGCATATGAGGCAGTATGCTATAAGTTGTGTTCTTTGTCTAGATTGTAGACAACAACTGGAGACTTGTAGACTGCATATTGAATATTTACTAGGGCTAGATTTTTTATGGGATGAGGAAGTACGAGACTTTTTATATTCCAAGATAAATTGTGTTTACCCTATACACACAACACAAGTAACAGCATGACAAGTCAAGTAGGGTGTACAGTACAGTGTACATAGTAGTAGAATTTATGAAATGGACCAAACTTTTACCATCAACATAATCTCTGGGCGCCATAACTATGTAAATCTAAGACCATTATATTACCTGAACTTTGTAAATAAATAAGGATGAGATGGGATTGAGGGAGGTGAATGTTTTTTTTTATTGTGATGATGTGATGGCAAGTCTAATTAAAGCTAAACGATTTCTAATTGTAGTACTAATACTATTTTTTTCTGGTGTGTACTCAAGTATTCTTTAGATCATTAGTATAACCTTTTTCTGTTTTATTGGATGAGTCAGACAGTGGAGATGGGCTATGGGGTTGTAGCATAACTATTTTTTGACTTATTAATGAAGAGAGGGAATGAACTTTGGAAAGTTTTTTGTATGGTAGAGAGAGAGAGAGAGTACATGTGTGTGTATTGATTTTAATATTTTATGTTCATTGATTAAAGAGACGACAACAACGGGGAAGGAGAAAAGCATGTGGCCACCACCGTTAGAACCACCACTACAAGGGTTTCAGCAGGGTGTTAAATTTCCCGTACTAACCCCACCGAATTCCCCAGGCCAAAGACACGAGTCATATAGATTTTCAAGGTATGACATGAGTCAAGGGTTCTTTATACTTATTCCATTTTTTAATTTACATGAAGGAATCTAAAAATGAATGTGTTGGATGATCCAAGTCCCTGATCTGCGATTTTTTCTTGATTTTGATATTTATTTTCTCGCTAATAAATACCGACTTTCTATTTTTGTTTTTGTTTCAAGGTACGACAACTTGGAATACAGAAAGTCGGATGAAAATTTTCTTCAAGAGGATGATGTCATATCCCAACCATGGGACTCATCCAAATGGGAACATTTATTGAAAATCGTATCTGATTCTACTGTACAACTTGACGGGATTGACTCAATTAGTATTCACAATGTGAGGACATGTTGACTTTATATGTATACAATATCTGTATTGATCATCTATTTTTATTGATGTATGATACTAATGTCTCCATATTCTACATTTTGTATTTTTTTATTGTTTTTATAGGAAAAAAATAAAACTTCCAAGATGATTCAGTCCATCGTGAGAGACTTGGCAGAAGAGCCCAATGGAGTTTTTGGGCCAACTTTAAAATCTTTTATTATTTGTACCCTTTCCGTTAAATCCAAAGATCCCCATGTAAGTGTTCCATTTTGTTCAAATTTTTTTTTAGTTGAGTACAGAATTATGATATGGAGTATGAGCGTGGACTTGAATTAATTTTTTTTTGTAGAAAATAATGCGGAATACAAGGCAGTTTATGAATGGAATGAAAAATTACTTGACGGGAACCACCAGTACAGAGACAGACAAGTTACGGAGGGAAATAAAGAATCAGACTGAATTATTGGATGAGTCTGAATTTCTTAATATTGACTCTATCCTGGAAGAAGGTGAGTGTCCAGACTGACATTGTCAGTGATTGAGTGAAGAATTAAATTTAGCGTTTTGACATGTGAATTAATTTTGTATAATTTTGTATATTTTTGTGTTTACAGTGTTGATCGAGTTGATTCTGAACCCTCTGTACAAATATATAATTGAGATGTTGAACGAAACCAATCCGGATCTATCAGTGTCCTTCCGTGAGTCATCTAATGCTAACTTGAAATTGACATATGAACAATTTCGTGAGTCTGGGAATCCTCTCGTCAAATTACAGAGATGGACTGAGTTTGTAGCAAAGGTACAGTATTTATTTTTATGAAAAAAAGAAAGATTGAAAATCGGAATTAATTTTTAATTATTTTTTAATTTACAGGTTCAAGTGGATGATAATTATAATGCAGAGAATTCAATTGATAATTTATCCACTGCCCTATCCACAGTTGTTACAAAAGATATGAGGTCTCATGTGGACTACACATTGACACTACTGCCACATTCTGTCGTCGAAGCAAATAGTTACGTTCTTACTCTTCTCCAATCTGTCCTTGAGCATTTACAAAGCAATTCTATTACGTCCGTCAAAGTTTTAATCCCAGGTACATATTAGTGTACTGATTAATTTATTAATTATAACTTTGTAACATTTAGTTAAAATAAGTAAAACTGATTCACGAAGAAAAAATCATGTTCTTTTTTTTGAAATTTTCCCAGACGAAAGAAATGGGACTCTGATTAGGTAAAAAATAAAAATAAAAGTATTTTTTTGTATTATTTTGTCTCCTTTCTTTTCTTGCATGAATCTCTTCTTTTTTTGTCTACCACCTAAGTATTTTTTTTTTCATAACACTTTTTCTGTACTTCCTGGTTGGTTGCATGTGTCCTTTGATTAAATAACTCTGCAGAAGATTTTTTGTTGAAAGTCTATTTGTTGTTACTCTCTTCAGAAAAATTGTACCGGTACAAAGTTCAACCACAAACAAGGAAGTCATCAAAATGGTGGCCAATAAATTGGGTATCGGCAACTCTAATGATTATGTTCTAGTCAAAATAAAGAACGGGGAGGGTGAGTTGAAAATTTATTTTTATGAATTGAATTTATAATTAACTAATTACTTTTAATCCCATTTATTAATTGAACTTTTTTCTGTTTTCACAGAGAAAATCTGCTCGGACTCAGCCAGAGTAGAACTGACAGCCACCACTGCCTTTGCGATAAAACGAATCGATTCAAAGATTGGTTGGCCAGCTAAGATTTGACCACCCGATATTTATTGTGATTCAACTTTTTATAATTACCATATTAGGTATAGGACCATAATAGTTATAATATTTTAATACGTCGTATTATTGTTACACAATTCCTTTTTACTATACTGACTACAATTCTTATTAATAAATGTACAACAATTTATTATTACTATCTAGGTACTATTAATACTTAATTGTACTTTGAGAAACGATGAGGGCGCATGAATTTTCTTAATTTGTTTTTATTGAAAATCATCATATAAATAACAATATTGTGGAAATAAACTTGAAAAAAAATTGACTAACATTTATATAACTGAATCATTTACATGAGTACAAAATTAAATTCTAAGACACGATCAAAATGAAAATATTCCATTTTTTCCAGTAGTCAAATAAAAAACGAGGGGGAAGGCGGTCAAAAGTAGAAAAAATATGGCGAGACCAAGAATAATTGTTGTCTTTTTAGTACATTTCTTTGGTGTCAATTGTTTTTGACCATAGTGCTACAAAAAAAATTACTACATGAATATTTGTACATTATTTTATAGGATAATATCATACAAAAAATAATGAACTTACAACGACAAAGGTAGAGACAATGATGAGAGCTTTAAATTCAGGTTCTAAATTAATATTACATTTCAAAGTGTAGCTAAACGTATTTCCATTCAGGATCAACATAGGTAATAACAAATTAGTTTCAAAATTTTCTGATTAATCAGTTTCAAAATTATAATTTATGTAGTAGATTTTTCATGTAAAATTTGAGTTAGCCACACTCACCTTGCATTAGGAGGTAAATCATTTGTATTAAAAATTTTAGTGTCCGATGTGGTCCAGTATGGTTCCCAATTCATTTCTCCAATCGTCTCATTTTTTTTAAGTATTCGACATGACAATCCATCACTTCGACTCACAATCTCATATAATTTTTCTTTTGTCAGGTTAGCTTTTGTAATGTCCCATACAACATTTTCTTTTGCGATACAACAACCAAGTCCTTCCTTTTCTTTTCCTTTGCCCAATTTAAATGTAATCTACATATTAAAAAATATTTTAATTTAAATTATATTTTCTACAAAACTCGTTTAGATCTTTCAAATTAAATTTTCTTACATTTTTACTATGAAACTTGGTTGAGGTGATAAAAGGCTTGGCACTTCTTTGCTTTTCCATCACCTGTAAAAAAATTGATGCATTTATTTTGCCTTTACATTATAAAATTGAAATTTTAATTGCACCCACCACAAACAAATTGAGAGTATCAGTGATGGTCACATAAAAAATGACGATGGAGGCCGACAAGATAAAGAAACTTGGGTAGGCTACAAAGGAAAAGGAACCATTTTTCAGTGAGTCAAATTAATTAATTCAACTAAATATATTCTAAGCAGTTTTCTTGTTAAATAAAAATAAATTGTACTCACGAACATCTGGAATTCGTCGGACTATAAATTCCGTTTTATTGTGTAGGACAACAGAGAGAGTCTCATTGACATTTATATCTAAAGAATGAATTTTATTAATTCTAAATTAAAATTATAAATCATACACAAAAAAAACGAACCAATTTTGTTCACCCAATTAGTAGTCATTCCTGTGTTGATAAAAATAGACTTTTAATTTCTCTCCTTGTCACCACACTACCATCCCTGTAAAAGTTGACGAATGAATAATTAAGACACGAGATAGTCCAAAATAGATTTAAATCCATATTCATCAATTGGTAAAATTTAAGTCATCAAGAATATCATGCTTTCATCATACTCCCACACATTTTCATAGTCATGTTCAACTGAATTTTGTACTTCGAGATTCACACTAACATATGATTCAATTAAGGAAATGTTTAATTGGTGCTTTTAGTCAATCAATAAAAATTATGAATTCCACCCAACTCAAGAGTGTGCGGGTGTGGCAAGTGACAGCTGTCACTGGCAAAAGAAAAGCTTTTCTTTTGGCTTCCCTTTCTCAGCTCCTAACAAAAGGGAACTGGACTTTTTGGATTCTTTTGACATAAAATTCAATCAATTTTTATCCCTCGTTTGAGAGAATCTCCTTGACAACCCACAAAAAAAGATGCCGAGTCTCTGATAGCATGCCATTATGATAATTGACTATCGTCGACCCAGGCCATTGCACATGGGTTGTAAACTTTGAATTTTTGACAAGAAAAAGAATTGCAAAAAAGCAAACATGAATATAAAAAAAAGTCGGGGAGGGAAAAGTTTGGAGAAAGTACTTAACAAAAAAAACTAAAGCGAAAAAAAACCTCCAAAACTTATTGATGTAATATTACACAATGTGATGATGAGCTTAGTGTATGCATCATACAACAAATTTGTATTGGTCAAGTCAAGCTAGTGGACATGAAAGCTATTGTTAGAATAAATACACAAAAAATACGAGACCCAGCCAGAGCTGAAACCTTATAAAAGCATCCATTAGTAAAATGCATAAATATTTTTAATATTTTTAGGGAAACATGTCTTACATGAATGTATAGATAATTTATTTTACAAGTCATTTACAGAATCACATGCATTTTCATCGCTCTCCCTCTCCATTCTTCTCAAAAGTTGCCAAAAAAATATAAAAAACATTTTCCCTAAACTTTTGTTCATGTCGTCCCTCTTCAATAATGGATCCTGTATTTACCTGTAATAAGGAGAGAGGAGGGGAGAAAAAGAAAACTTTTGAGGTTTTAACTAAAGCACGCAATGCTAACAACTTAATAAATGAATAGAATTTTGATAGTCAAATTGCGTGTAATCAAGAATCAATAGAAAAGGAAAAATTGTCCATCTTCCACTACTGACTATGTTCTTTTTTTCTCCCTTTTCCTTTTTTATATCCCACTCGAAATTATCTGCTCCATAATTTATCCTGCACTTGTTGTATCTCTCTCTCTCTCTATTTTTTAGACTCCAGCTCTTTCTACTTATCGTTAGTTTCTAGTTTGGGGTTGGTGCGACTTGACTCACACTTTCTACCCACCACATTTTTTGGACAAGAGTGAAAAGTAAACAAGACAGAACAGTTTTTTATTCATCTGGTAGATTATTCATTTCTGTGTACACGTACTCAGTGGGATCATCTCAGAAGGCTTGACATAAGAAGAGGACATGCAATAGCCTTGAATCTTTTACAAACAAAATTTCTTACAACGTGTACACACTACACAAAGTTGGAATAATTAGCAGGCAGTTAGAATGGTCATATAGTACCTCTCTCTCTCTCTCTCTGTACATTTTTTTTACCTCGAAGCCATTCATGCTGCACCGGAAGCACTTTTTTTTACCCTTTGTGAGTCAGAGCATATGACAATTTTATTGTGTTTGTGGTACTATAGGCACATAAGCCTCTCGAAATTTTTTAGGTAATAATGAGTAGACAGTATCTATTCTTGAATGTCAGAGTGAACAGTTGTCGTTTTTATTCTCTCGAGGGGCATGTGTTACAAAGTATCATTCAAATTGAATAGAAATGATTACATTGAGGAGGGTAGTTCTCTCTCTCTCTCTCTCTCTTGATCATGTCAAATGTGTGAAATTTCATCATTTTCGATGAGTTTGTCGTGAAATTTTGGAGTTTGGAGTCTTATTTTCCTACTTGTACAGATACTACCACAGTTGATATGACTCATCCTAAGAATTCTGTGAGGAGAACGAGGAAGATTTTATTAGTCTTGGTTGTGACAATTACTGTGATCACATGGATAAATCCAAGATTTTCATTTTTGTACTCGGATAATGGTCAAATTAAGAGGTAAATGACTTTTTTGTCTATTAAATTATTTGTGGAGGTGGAGGTAAGGAACATCTGTGAGTTTTTTTTTGGGTTGTGACAAAAATGAATATTTTAATAGAATTAAAATCAATGTGATATTTTTAGATTGATTCAACCACCAAGACTCAATGACAACGACTTGTTGGTACTATTTAATTCAACTTTTCCGAAAAAACTGGACATACTCGCTCACATTGTTCAAAAACAAGTTTTAAACATTCAACACTCTTCCAATTGTAAAAATAGTTATACTCTCCATTGTGGACACAATGATAGTAAGTTATACAAGCGGGACTTTCTTTGGATAATTTGTATTAGAAAATTGGAAATGTTGACAAAAAGTAAAAGTCAATTGAAAATTGAATGTAGAATATATGAGCAGTTTGTATTTACTTGCAAAAATATTTTTTGTAAATATTTTCTAATAATGATTTTTATTTTGAATAGTCCTGAAAAAGGGAGCTTTGCCCTTGAAAGCTGGGCGGAATTAAAAAGTCATGCAGTCTATTTTGTTAAATATTTTCTAAAGTTCTTTTCAAATCTTTTGATGTTTTTTATTACACTCGTATAAAAGTGAGTTAAATTATTGATTAGATTCTATGCAAAAGAAGGATGATGTCATTTTCAGTTTGCTAGCACGAGGATTCATAAGAAAATGATATGCAACGTGCTGTTAAATACTAATGACTGAAAATTAGCATTACGTAAACTTTTTGTGGCGATAAAAAATTATGTAATAAATTTTTATTAGAATGTGGGATCGGATGTCAAATTCATCATCGAGCAAGTTGTTTGATGATGGCATACGCAATGAATATTCCTCTCATTCATGATGAACAGAAATATTGGCCATTTTCAAACCCTTGGCGAGATGCCTTTCTTCCTTTGGGCTCAAATTGCACTGTTGATGAGAAAACAATTTTTGTGAAATGGAGAAGTCTCAATATTCCAATCCTTTGTAAGTAATCTTAGAAGATTTTCGCTTAATCTACAGTTTTATTTTAGATTAAATTAATTAATTAAAATATTTTTAGACACGGGAACATGGTGTCACTGCTTTCCAGCTTTTTGTCCAAAAGAAAATCAGTTTGAGTGAGTCATGGTTTTTTATAATTTATAATATGAGACTTTAAAATTTTTTAAATTGTGTATATAAATAATTTCGCCAACAGATTCCCGTTGAGAGCTGGATTACCAGTTTCATCTTATCTGGATTTAATAATTAAAGAAAATGTACAAAATCCATTCCTTTGGATGACTGCTCAGTTTATTCAGTTGACTATGCAACTCTCAGCTAAACAAACCAGAATTGTGGATGAGGCCATGGAAAAGATGCAGCTAAATCACATTGATTCTTTAGTTGGGTTCGTAGTACATTAATTATACTTAATAAACTACAACTTAATAAATTATTATTATTAATTTTCTTTATAGGAAATTGTTCAGTAATTTTGAAAATGTTTTTGTTTATAAATTATAAATTATATCAAAAATTGTTTAGATTTCATGTTCGAAGAACGGATAAAATCCGAGAGGCTGCTGATTCTCATCATGACATTTCAGAGTACATCAAGTTTGCACAAGAATTTTTTGAAGAATTTGGATCAAATACACAGAGTACAAATCGGAGTTTAAATCCTCGAACTGTTTTTGTTGCATCAGATGATCATACCATTTTAAAACAAGTTCAAATAAGGTTAGTTTAATACTAACCATAAGTTATATTATGGTCCATTAATTAATTTTTCAACTAAAGTTGATTTTTTAAAACTGGGTTTTTTAGGTATCCACCACCCATTTGGAGAATTGTGGGAATGAAAAGTGAGCACACTTTCACGGAGCAATGGGAGAGGAGAGAAACTTTACATGAAATTGTCCGAGATATTAAAATATTATCAAAGTGTGAATACATCGTTTGTGGATTATCATCCAATGTGAGTTAAAATTAATTGATCATTTTCAAATTAAAATTATTTTTTTTTAAAAAAGTAACCACACATTTTCTCTGTCCTAGATATGCCGTCTCCTCCATGAAATTCTGGCTGGTCAAAATGAGCAATCTGGACAAAAGAGGAAACAGAGATTAAAGTCACTTGATGGAATTTATGAGTATCTCCTTAAAGATTTTACGATACCTAACAATCTCCTTGCCATCTAAGTCATTTTCTATACATATCAAAGTATAAGATATGTATGGTAATACAACAAGTACAAAACTACAATTTTGACATTTTTCTATCATATTGATAATCTTGTCATTCTTGGAATTAATTGTAAACTATCAATAATTATTATGTGCGCAAACTGTAACTGAGAGTTTAACGTAGCGGTCATTTCCGTCGCTCATTGTAGATAACTGAAAATTTTTCAGTGAAAAACAAAGAACAAAAGTCTACAAAATCTTTGAGATTCTCCATGTACTGAATTTTAATACGATAAATGTTATGATTTACTAACCAGTTTTTAAAATAGATACTTTGTTATTCGTTATTCAGTAAAATATAAAACCAGTAAACCATTTGTGTTCCTTTTGTACCATTTCAACGAATAATTCTGATATCTAAAAATGATGGATGCGTACAGCTAAACTTTTGTTGAAATAAAAACAACAAAATTATTTTAATAATTAAATATTCAAATTCTTTTCAGTTCTTTCAACATAATTATTTTATTTTAAAACAGTTATGTATACCTACAATAAATATTTAGAATAAGGCTAGAGACAGACGTTATCATTCATTCATAAGATGACCAAAAACGTGAGATAATTTTTTAAATTTAAATTATTACAAATTTTACTAACAAACAAGCACTTGGGAACAAATGGACATGTGTAAAAATCCATAAGTCAAAATATTTAACAATAAAATAAACTTTTGTTAGTTCAGAAAATATCACATGGGACGAGATAGAGGCACCAAGAAGGGGACACTTGGCACTTGGTCAAATGTGTGAGCTTTTTGTTTCATTTCTAATTGCTTATTTTTGTTGATGAACAGCACGATAATAATATTTTTTCATTCCATGATAATCTACTGTATGATAGGCAATGGCACGTTTAAAATCCCATTCATATTTGTCTATTTGTTCATTTGATGTGATTATTTGAGTCGTACGTAAACCATGGAGGGGAACATGAAGTGACATTTTGGCAACGAATCCGGTGATGAAAATATCTTCAAGATGAAATAATGGCGTTGTCAAACTTGTTTTGTAGACTGCTGAAACCAGTGATCCAGCTATGATGTAACACGGCCCTTTTTTCACAATAAAAAAATTATTATAAATTTTTTAATTGAAAATGATTAATAACTTTTTCAGTTTGAGATTAAAATCAAAGTAATTCACCAGCTGCATACGGTGGGAAGTATTTTGGTGACCATAAATCCTGTCAATGTAAGATTATTAATAATTATTTATTATTATAAAAAATTAATTTAATTTTTACTACCTCTGGAGTGTACCATTTGTTATGACCATCACGAATGACTGGTGCATTTGGAAATACTAAACCACCAACAAAGTCTTTGACATGTATAACACTCTTGAGATATTTTATTAAATTGCATAGATTGATGAAAACGTCATGATCAGTTTTGACAAAAAATTTTGGTTGAAATTTCTCATCCTATAAAAATATTAAATTAATTCAAATCATCACTTTTGAATCAATTCCAATAGAATTAGACATAATTTATATAATTGACAATTGTTTAAAACTTACGGGATAGGTCTTGACAAACCATTTAAGCATTCGGAGTACTTTCACAGTAAGGAGGTAGTAATTTTCAACCTAAAGGTCAAAAAGAAAGTTATTCAGAAACTGAAATTTATCAACTGTGATATCGTAGATATCAGTTTTTGTACAGTGCCATTTTATACATTAAATATAAATGTAGACATACCAAATTATCCACTATAATATCCTTAAATTGCTCTATTTCCTGTTGAACTACTGCTGGAAGCTATTCAATTCCCAAATTAAATAAATCATTTTTTAAAAAATTAATTTTGAATTAATGTTTTTTGTATTTTTACCGTCGTTGAATTACTATCCGGAGGTAGACCGAGGAAGAATACAACTTGTGTATTTAATGGGGCAGCCCAGTTATACCACGTATCTCGAACGACTCTTCTCTCTTGTTCAAAACCAATTTGGGACAGGACCATGATGAGAGCAACCGGTGGAATTGGTCTTTTCTTTTGTGACTTTGCACGCGCAGCCTATAAGTAAAATACAATTGATTAAATTTTAAAATTAAAAAAGCAATCATAAATTATTATTATTAACTCACAATGATCTTTTTCATGAGGAAAGTCCCATCAACAATCACGGTCTCCTCGTCTGGTTTAACAAAGGCTGTTGTATTCCTTGACCCAATAACAGAGAAAATCCAGTCATGTCTCATTTTCTGAGCTTGAGTTTGATCATTGTGTCGAAGTAACCATAAAATACAAACCGTTCCCACACACAATCCAACTACCATGGCCCTTTTTCGACTTTTCCATCTTTTTGGAAACATTTTATGACTCAAAGATCCCCGTTTACATTTCAACTGAGTTTGAGTTGTCGTTGACATCAACTCTATTCATTGTACAGAACTGCAATTTAAAAAAAAGAATTAATCAGTAGATTCTTCCCTAGAATTTTCACTTAATTATGTTGTAATATCTCAGAAAACACTTATTAAAATTTTCTAAATCTGTGTAAGATTTCTCCCAGAGAAAATAAATGAGAGAGAAAGGTGCTTAGTCAAGCTAATGTTGTAGAATACATTTTTGACGAGGACTAAGACGATGACTGTACCGATTTCAAGTTTACGATTGACTCGGGAATCATCGCCGGAAAAGGTGGAATGAAAGTTTCTGTTAATGATAATTAATTCCATCGTGTGACCAAGAGGATATACAATGACGAGGCACACGGAGAGAGGGGGGATAGACAAGGGGGAAAGGATGGACAGTGAGACTGGCAAAAGGGCAGTTGAAGAGAAAAGAGTGAGGTACGTGGGTTCAAGTAAATACAAAGGCGATGACAGTCCGTTTTATATAATAAAAATACTAACCATATAGACCAGAATGGATCAATGCCAATGTAGGTAAGACCACTTACCCCTCCTCTCTCTTCAAACCCCACATTTTCCATCGGTACATAAATATCAATTAAATTCATATAATATTACTTTTTTCATGGATACAATTTTATACAGATATATACCCGTATCCAACTTTCTACCAACCCAAGAGAGTTGTGACTATACATTTATATGCAAAAAGAACCGTACTTTTTTACAATTTCAAGAGTACGTAGAGTAGTACTATACGTACTACTGTCAAATAAAAAAAACTATAAAATATTAAATGTGAAATAATCCAAACCTCCATGATAGTATTTAGTTGATATCCAAATAGACTCCTTTTCGTCGTCCTGTTTTTTATCACTCGATATTATTATTATTAAGGAATATTACTGGGCTCCTGGATTTATTGTCGTGTGTACGAGTATCAGTATCATTTTTTTGTCTGGTTTTTTTTCTCTTTTTAGTTTATGTAAATGTACAAATGGTTGTTGTGTTTTTAAAATAAAATAATAATGATGGAGTGATATAATATTCACAAAGTTCACAAAACGGAAGGTGATTATGAAATGAAAAAAGTTGACAAATGGGAAATAAATCACCGATTTAAATTAAATAATTATATCTTGATTTTAAATCTACTACTCCATTAGAACCTCATTAATGATTAGACAGTGGCCTGAATTTAGAAGATTTAAAATCGAAACGCGTCGCCATTTTTTGAATAAAGATATAATTACCTATTTTAATTTAAATAGGTGACTTATTTCCCATTTGTGAACTTTTTTGATATAATATTCACTCGATCGATTTATAAATCAGCAAGATAATAATAATATTAGTATGCTACAAATTATTAATTATTTCTTGTATTATTATCGATTAAATGTGACACTTGAATTCAACTAAGGTTCTAGTTGAGTTGTTTCCTAGACTTGTATTGTATTATTTTGTTTGCACTTTCCGTGTGGTCGTGCATGCTAATGCTGTGAACAGTTTCTTTTTTTGTCGAGTACGATTTTTGTAAAGCAAACAAAGATTTTTCAGTGACCTCCATACCAACAACACTTTTGTCACGTGTCTGTTGAAGGGCTTCAACCTCCGTAAAGAATCAATGAAAATTTGAATATCGAGGGAGTTTATATAACCTTCTATTTTATAATGAGCTCATCTTTAATTTAGTTTACATGATTTTAATCTATTGAAAATTTTTCATGTCAAGGGAGGTGTATCGTGTATATACCTTATTTTATATGAGAGTGCAACACAAAATTTTATAAATTAATTTCTATCTAGCATCATCTTAATTGGCATTAATTTTTTGGGGGAATGAAACAGCAACGCCATCAGAAATATTTGGAATTTTGAAAGTAGCCAATATTGAAAGGTCATTTTTTGAATATCTGTTCCAGTTGATACTGTGACAAGATAACAAATAATTATAATCATCAATATTTATAGTAAATTCATTGTAGACTAACTTTCAAAAGAGCATTGGACCATTTATTCCTCTCCACGCGTGGATTGAAATGTTGTTTACTTTGTAGAATTTGACTGTTCAATTGAACATGACAAAATTTGGTCCACATGTCCGCCACTAAACTTTTCAATTGGGCTACTTCACCCCTCAAATTGACGACTTCATCTTCCAATTCCTCCATGAGTTTTTTTTGATGAAGGACTTCTTGTGTGTTACTACAAGTAGATGCGAATTTTGTCATGGCCTCCACTAAACAGAGTGAAGCATTGTTCTCGGATTTTGTTGTCAAATTTTTACCAATATCTCGAATCGTGCACTCATCTCCTCCCTCCATTATGCATCCACTGTGACCTACTGGGTCACCCATCAACTTGTTGTTATTACCACTGCTCGATTTATTACATTCATCTTGTATCAAAGTCTCCATCATTGATCATTCTACACATATTGACATTATGCATTCACTATTTTTTAACCCCAAAATTATTAGTAGGTGTTTAATTTTTTTTACCGAGCAAATGCAAACGGAAGTGGAAGGTTAAACTCTGCCTTGTTGTTGTGCCACGATGTGACGAATCGTGACAAAAATTTTTTCGTGTCTTTTCTGTCCTGCTACAAATTATGACACAAATTTATTTTGGGACGCACTGATTAGTTGTTGTGCAAGTGCAGGAGATAAAATAAATGACAAAATTATGCTAATTATTACCTTTCATCTGTAGAGTTGCCTAGAGGAACGTGACCCATTTAAGAAATTTTTGTAGTCTTTGACAGATAAAAATTCTCTTTTTTTCTTAGCATCTTTTCCATGAGTCGAGTAAATTCTTTGAGCATTCTGTACGAGTTGAGGATGGGAGAGAAATGAAAAAGAAAAATGTGTTTTCAATTAAAAATTAAATTATGTCTTCCTTACAGTTGCCCTGT
This sequence comes from Arrhopalites spinosus, assembly GCA_034700945.1. Lineage (NCBI taxonomy): Eukaryota > Metazoa > Arthropoda > Collembola > Symphypleona > Arrhopalitidae > Arrhopalites > Arrhopalites spinosus. The sequence goes on along the minus strand of JAQIVZ010000247.1, from coordinate 33,480 downwards.
TCTCTCAGGTATTGACGTCAGGCGTTAGAGTTTTTGTGGAACACGGAAATGATGATAATTGGAATCTTTACTTTGAAGCTTGAATTCAAAATTTATTTAATGACATTTCAAAATATTTAATCCCAACACTTTTTTTAAATAGTAGTTCCATTTTATCAAGGCATGAAAAAGCTTCAATTTAATAACCTTTGCATTTAGAAAACTGGAACAAATAATGAAGAAATTCATAATTTCAACCCCTTTCATGATAATTCTTTTAGGATTTATTTCCAAAGCTGAATTGTTCCATGTAAGCAATTTTTGAAATAATTTCAAAATGTAATTTTGTAACTGAAAAAAACTAATTCTAATTTTTTTAGACCACCTTGAGTCAACCCATAGACAGGACTCTTCATGGAGAAGCGCTCGTAGGCTCCATAATGAATGGTCTCATTCAGCTGGTTATTGACCTTGCGACAATGGAATTTACATGCCAAAAGGATGGACTATTTCCGGACCAGTTTGACTGTACTTCATACTACCAGTGTCAAGGGTCAGTAGCTCACCAGTTGAAATGTCCACCAGGCTCTGCCTTTCATAAAGAGCTTCTCCAGTGTCGTCCTCAGAATGACATTCAACGTTGTCAATCTACAAAATCTCAATCAAGTAATTATTAATCAAAAAAATTTTTTAAATTCACATTCGAATTAATTTTAAATAAAAATTATTTAGGTTTCACATGTAACATCGAGAATGGGGTTGAAGGTCATCCTTTGGATTGTACAAAATTTGATATTTGTACCCTAAATAGAGCCTACATTGTAAGTTGTGGAGTTGGAGAATATTTTGACCAACAATTAAAATTTTGTGTTCCTCAAGGTAAAATTAAATGTCAACAATGAGCCATGAGCCCTGTCATTTTGTAGACGTAATACATTTAATGAAAATGAATAAATATAGAGAAAGATTTTGTAAATATTCAGTCTATTTATTCCAATAATATTGTCCCACTGGTAAGCACATAAGAGGATTCTCAGCACTCCAATAAAATTCTTTGAAATCGTAAGCATCTTTGGTATTCAGATAACTCAAGTCTTCCAATGATTCCAACTCAAATGATTTGTCATGACTCACAGTTTGATCTCTTGAAAGCTCTGGATTACTTTCTAAATGTAAGAGAGCACAAACTTCACAAAAGAAATGGCCGGGCACAAATTCTCCAGTGGTTTTCCACTCAAAATATTCATTGTAAAGTGCGTCGTTCGAATTCAGTAAAAGTAAATAATTTGCCAAGTCTTTCATGGACTCAAAATTTTCTACGTGAATGTACGAATGGGTTGGAACGAGTGAATTGTAGTCGGATGGATGAGCTCCGTAGACGATGGGCAGTAAATCATTTCTGCAATAATTAATTTAATTATAATTTATTTAATATTAACATCTGTAATTTTTTATTTTCTTACTCGTAAGCATTCTGATGTAATTTTTCAGTGATGTAGTCCCTATAAAATATTTTACATTTAATTTTATTTGACTTTTATTTTTAATTGTGTTGACACTGCACTGACCTGCAATTGGAATTTTCAAAGGCAAGATAGAATTTGTAATTATTTTTGATGTCTTCAAAACAAGAAGATCGGTCCTCTTTGGCTTGACAATCAATTGTACCACATTGACCAAAAACATCAACTTGCATGTATTTTTGAAGTTCGGTAACCAAATCAAGTCTCCAATTTGCTGCTGCACAATTTGAGGCAACAATAGCAGCCATTTTTGTCTTGCCCATAGCGTAGTCTACAGCTGTTTATAAATTAATTAGTTAACTAATTTGAATTTGAAAAGTTATTTTATTTATTACTCTGTGGCTTTCTCGTAATTTTGGAATCATAATAATTCCATTTGAAATACGGAGCATAAATGTCTGAACCACGCCAATATGAAGCCAAGTATTCCTAATAATAAAGATAATTAATTTTGAATTTATACGAGACAGTTAGTCCTAATTAAAATTACTCTTGGATTCATGGTCACTTTGAAATTAGTGACAAATGGAGACTCCATAGTAAAATAAATTTTTGTGAGACTGTCATTCCCTTGACTAGAGACCAAGTCAGTGTGTTGAAAATCCTATCGAGGTAAAATAAATGACAAAAAATTAAAATTGATTCGAGGAATGTCATTTTGTACTTTGTGAACTTGAAGTCATGAATAAATTTTTTTTTTGCCAAATTCATCCTCACCCGGACAAGAACGACGGCATCAACAGTAAAATCTTGATCACTTTCCACCTCTCTTCCATTTTGATCTCCATTATCCCGATCTTTGTACTCACACTTGAAGTCTGGACTTAACAAGGGACATTTCAGTACTCCATTAAAATTCCACCAGTCAAATGAGTCGTAGAGTAAAATGGTTTTTGGCTGTAATAATTAAAAAATTATTTTTTAAAAATATCATTATAAAAATCAATTAATTGTCAATAAAATTTAAAAAATGTACTTTAATAAAACCGGCACGAGTTTTTCCTTGATCCTTCTCAAGTTTATCATTATTCTCTTGCATCTCAGCCACTTGATCTCTCAAAGTTTCTTGCCATGTTTTTGGCAGAGTTAAAACTGGAGGATTAATACGAAATCCAAGTCTAAATTCATCCTGAACTTTGTCATCATATTTATCATGATTTATAATAATTATTCTCCTCGTAGTTTGTTCTTCACTTGTCACGGCCACTGGAGATAAATTTGTGTCCACATTTTGATCACTAGTCACTTTAGACTCTGGAATAAATTTTGCATATTTAATATCCAAAATGATGGGCTCATCTTGTCTCTCATCATGTCTATGAAAATAGTCGGAATATTTTACAATAAGAATGATGGAGCCGAAAGCACAACATGAATAAATGATTAAAATTTTATTAAATATTTTTTTCATCTTGTAACCAATTAAAAAATACAATGACACTCCTCAAAAAACAACAACTTTAAATTAACATTTTACACAAAATTGGAATAAAAATCACTGGATTATCACAGGATGGGAACGATTTATAAAAAAATTAGACACACTCTTGTCGATAGTCATGTCAAATAATATTATTTTACAATACAAAACTAAATGGACTCTCTCATCATGAAGGCAGAGTAGAATATGAAGAGAGAGAGAGAATAGAAAAAAAAGCGGAAATTGTCTAACTGTTTCTCTATTTTTATCGCTATCTTTGTTAACATACATACATAAATTCAACTTTAAATACACAAACTTACATGATTTTTTCTGTGTACATTTAATATGTAATGTACTAGTAGTAGGTAGTTTTGTTGTACCAAACACAATTTTTTTAGCTATCTAATCACATTCTTTCTCTCTCTCTCTGTTTACGTTTTTCATTTTCAACTTCTATCACATTTTATATGACGCTCATAAAGATTTTTGTCCCCCCTTACCCCCTGTCTCTTGCCAATGGATCAACTGTCAACTGAGCTGAACTTTTTGTATTGAAAAACTGTGGATGTTCCCAAATCGTACAGACTCTTATCAGCACTAAAGTTATAAATATTGCAAATAAGCCATTTACTAGGATTACAGAACTCAGTATACACAGTTACACTTTTTTTCATGTTTCAATTTTGCAAAATGAAGATGAGTCATGACTCATGAGAGCTTCAATTTTTGCCAATTTTTTCTGTCTCTTTATCGTTGCTATATGTTTTACGAAAAAAGTTGTATAGACAACAAACTTTATTTTTTAAAAATTAATTTTATGATGAAATTATATTAGGAGTACTACTACTACAGCATTGAAAAGTAGTCCAACTAATTAAATTTTGAAAATTTTAGTTAATTATAATTAAAATTTTAATTTGGATTTATAAATTAATTTAAAAAAATGACGGAAATTATTGAGCCTGGATATGACAAACTTGACCCACAGCGTGACCTTCCACTGGATGAAGCAAAACGAATACGAATTCGAGTTGAATTCAAAGCAAAGCTCAAACATTTGACGTAAAAAATGATTTTAATTGATGAAGATCTTAGTAATAGTTTCACTTTTAAGTGCAGAAGTTTTAATTTAAATTACATTTTATATTTAGAGTTAAACATGATCCCAAGCAAGAATTCTGTAAGGACTGTGAGACACTGCCTAATTCTCCAGTTGCACCCAGTTCTGTCAGTCTTCGACGAGGTTAGTCCACACTCCACAGATTTTCATTTTTTGTATTTGACCTCTTGACACCCTTAAATTTTATTGTATGTCATTTTAGTAATTACTAATTTGGGACCACAACCAAAAGTTCAACGTAGATCCACGAAAGGTCAAGAAGAAAGGTCATATGGAGTGAGTAGTGAGTCGTCCGAGTATTTTAAGGAGCATGCCGAGTTGAAAACACCAGGACCAAACCCAAAGAGAATACCACACGATGAAATTGGAAATCTCATGGCTTGTTTCACAAATCTTCACACGGCTCATGAAATCGCAATTAATCGATGTTACCGTCTCCAAGTTACACAAGAAGACAAGTAATTTAACAACATTTCTACTCTTGATACTCTTAAATGCAATTAAAATCATTTTCAGACGTGCTAGTCAAGTCAAGACAGAGATGAAGCAAGCCTTTTGGGATTTATTGCAAGAGGAAGTGGACGCTAAAAAATCTTTGTACAATCAAACCCTTGCATTGATGGCGGAATTAAAAACGGTACTAATTCAAAAAAATCATGAATAATAATAATTTTGAAATTATTTAACTATTTTTAAATATCAGGCTCTACACTCCTTGATGATGCCACACAATCACGAGTTGAGAGAGCAAGTGGACAAAGCATTGGATTTAGAAAGGATGAGACAGGAAGTGAAAAATAATAAATTTGATTTTGAGTGCTATCCCGACTACATAATTGACGTTCTTGCTCAAATTTGCTGCCCTTCTCGTGACCAAGAACTAGAAAAACTTCGTTTGATCAAAGATCCCGTCCCACTCTTCAAATCCATGTTTGACCTCATAGAAAAGATGAAATTGGACATGGAAAACTTTTTTATACATTTATATCGTCCATACATCACAAGGACATTGATTGAAAATGAGAGAAAGAAATTTGCCGACTATTTAGAACTGGAATATCGACTCCATGAGGATGGTCTTCGAGCTACTAGATCATGGCTTCATCGGCATCGTATAGGCGTTCGAGATGCTCTCACTGTAATTGCCAAGGCTTATGGTGAAATATTGTACTGGACAACAAAAGAAATGTGGCCTGAAACATTACTAGAAGATGTTGAGCGATTTCATAAACTTCAAGTACAATTAGATCGGATCGGTGTGGTTGGTGGGGTCATTTTAGAATTGGGGAAAGTTGGTCAAAAAATATTTAAAAATCCTCCACCCGGACTGAGACAAATATTCAGTAAATACATGAAACTTTTGATCCCTCCAGGAAAAACGGAAGATGAGGAGTAAGCATCATGTAATTTTAGTTTTAATGAATTTTAATGAACCTAAAAGAATTTTGTACAAATAATTAATTTAATTAATAATTCATTTTCAATTTTTAACAAGGAAATTAAAAGTTTGCTTGGAGAATGCAGCTCAACATGCCATACAAGCTATGGAGATGGTCATCACAAAATATTTGAAGAGACAAATGAGAGACAATGAAAAGCAACAAGTTCATGATGCCGTGGTGAGTGTTCTGAATAAAAAGAATACTTTTCGATGTCTCATTGTCCGAAGAACTGTTGACTATTCTGAAGATATAATCATAGCCTCTCATGAATATCACACGTCTGTTCCATCAACTTTAACACCTGTCATGTACGATGTAGGGATTTTAGTCAATGAATTTCATCGAATTGTTCTTCATAATCGAGCATGCTTTGAAGAATTGTATCGGGATATTTGTAATGGAACCAATAGAGTCCCTGTTTATCCACCATATAATGATGGTAATTGGGATAATCAACTTTTAGACACTTTGAAAAAATTAAGGAGTGGTATTGCTACACCTGAAAAAGCTCAAGAAATTGCAAGACGCATTTCTGAAGCCAGAATAAAAATTGACCTTGATGACGGTAATAAATCGGAGGGAGAAATTGACAAGGATGAGACCAAGTCTCTTTTTGATGAATCTGCAAGACCAAGAGCAATGAATGGGGATGGGATCACAAGTGAACAAGAACAAACTGAATTTTTATCAAGTCAACTTGTTCAAGATGGAGTCATGTTAAAATTTGAAGGAGAGACTTTCAAGGAATTTTGTCAAGATTGTAAAGAGCCTTGTAAAAAATTTAATTAATTATTTTTCACTGTCAAATTATTTGTTCCACACGAAAAATTTCATCAAGTATATTTTAATTTAAATAAATTGAGAGAGTGATAAATAAAAATTAAAAGTTTTAAGTAAAAAATTAATTATTTTTGTTTTAATTAAAATATTGGATATTCATCATACACTGGAACAATAGACCCGTCAACTTTTAATTGTAGTCGTTCACATTCTTCCTCTGAACCAAAATATGGACGAACCATTCGACAAAGAATTTTTTTTCGACAATATGTATCACATTTTTTACTCTGAAGGTAATCAGCAGCTTTGAGATGATGTCTGTAAATTAAAAATAATTAAATTAAATTAAATTAAAAATATATAATTAATTTTAAAACAACTTACTGGTAATAAAGCTCAAATAATTGAGAACTAGCTGCCAGTCTGTCCACAATGAAGGCAAGATTAGTGACTGTGACATTAGGAACTGTGTACATGTCAGAAGCAGAATAAGTTTTGAACCAATCTGGTTCTAAATGAGGGGAGGCATTGGCTTTCTCCAGGTCAAAAATGTACGTCTCATGATCAAGCACTTGAAAATTGGAAGGGTCAGCATAATAAATTTTGTAGGCTGGATTATTGGATTTGTAGGGAGTCAATGAAGGGGTGATCCATTGAACATTGATGGGTTCAACTCTTCTTTGAGGATTGTAGTAGAGACGAAAAGTATCCACGTGTAAATGACCATAAAATTGACCTCCGATTATTTTACTGTAGTTGGCCACAATTTGATAATAATTTCGGCTAAATACTCTTGAACAACCACCATAACCTGGTGGTAAATGACCCAGAATGTGAACAAATTGATTTTCTTCTTGAGCTTTTTGTAGTTGAAATTGAAGCCATTTTAATTGTTCCTTAAACTCGTTGAAATTGTACAGTTGCCATCTGTAAGAAATTTAAATTCTCTTGTCACAATTGTATTTAAAATTAATGGACTATTTTTCTTACAAATTAAATCCAAAGCATAAATTCGTGTTCAAAACAAGAACTCGAAATCTTTCATTCAATTGAATTGAATAGTGCCCAAATTGTTGATATTCATCAGCTGCCTCCTGAGGAATCCATGTCATCCAACTTCTTCGAGTTGCTGGATAAAGCCAACGAGTTGAGAGGTGGCTTGGAATGGACAAATTTTTGGGGCTAAATCTGTACAAAAGAAAACATTTAATAATTTCAGTTCCTATTTTTGAAAATAATTAACCACTGGTGTCTTACAAATCAACTGGATGTGGCTCATGATTGCCCATGATGGGAATGATTTGAGTGGTGGGGAAATATGTGCGAATTAAACCACTGACGCGTTCAATCGTTTTGATATTTTCTGGTTTATTAGTATACCACAAATTGTGAGGAACGAGGTCACCGGACATGTAGAAAACATCAATGTCCCCATGATGTTGTTGAATACTCTTCAATGCACTCACCAAAGTGGCTTCTGGAGTATCACAGTAAAGATTGCTCCCATAAAAACCAGCACTCACCGTTCTATTGGCTGGTTTTCCAGAATCTTCGTGACAACAAAGCATTTTATTCTCACATGCAGCATTCGTGTCGGGCAAGTACAAGGGGTCAACATGAAGATCGGTCATGTGAAGGATTTTTAATGGGCGTAGGGGCTCTTCAAAGGCTGGTTCTCCAAATGGTGGTGGTGGTGGTGTCGTCTGTGTTTCAGTGGTTGTTGACTTTTCAGTTGTTGTTGTTGGTATTTCGGTGGTGGTTGTTTTTTCAGTTGTTGTTGTTGTTGGCATTTCAGTGGTGGTTGTTTTTTCAGTTGTTGTTGTTGGCATTTCAGTAGTTGTTGACCTTTCAGTTGTTGTTGATTCTGTCGTAGTTGTTGCATCAGTCAAAACTGTCGACTCTTCAGTTGTTGTGGTTCTCCTTCTCCGTGTTGTCATCTCTGGCTCTAGAGTCACAATTTCTTCATTTGCGGCTTCCACTGGAACCTCAGTGGTAGTCCTCCTCCTTTTTGTTGACTTTTCAGTTATTTCAGGCATTTCTTGATCTAAAATGGTCGTATCTTCAGGGGCTTCTGTTGTTGTTCGGCGCCTCTTGGTGGTTTTCTCAAATAATTCAGTAGCGTCAGTAGAGAAAATTGATTCCTCTTGAGGAAATGGAAACATTGTTGTTGTTGTTTCCTCACCTTCCGTAGTGGTTGATCTCCGTCTCTTTGTTGATTTCATTGGGACGTCAGTTATTTCTTCAAACTCCAAATCTTCCTCTGCAGCAATAGTAGTTGTTCTTCTTCTCTTGGTCGATTTTTCAGTGATTTCAAATATTTCTTGATCTGGAACTGTTGTGTCATCTACATTTTCATCTGGAGCTTCAGTTGTTGTTGTTCGACGTCTCTTGGTAGTTCTATCCGGAATTTCAGTGGTTTCTTCGACTAAAACTGTCGTGTCTTCAACATCTTCCAGAGTCGTCTCTTCTAAATCTTCTTCCTTTTCTGGTTCTATTCCATTTTCAGGCGTAGTCATTTTAGTTGGTCGTGGCTTTCTCCTTGGAACATGTGTCAACATGGATTCTGTCGTGGGTTCATTTCGAGGCTGTCTGACATTGACTTTGGCTGTTTCCTTGGGCATTACAATTTCGTCTACAATGGGAGTGGCGGCTGTGACAGAGTCGTCAGTCATTGGTGGTGTGACTTCATCAGTGAGAATTGGATTTGGTGATTCTGTCTCATTGTCTCCATCACTTCCATCAGTGGAGTCTTCAATCAAAGTTTCATTTTTATCCAGTCCAATAAATGGATCATTGACACTCCACTCCACATAACTGGAATTGGTTCGGCATCCCAATTGTTGAAAGACAGTGCCCACAAAAACTTCGGGAGTTAGGAGCGGCCGATTCTTGACAATGAAATGGAAGGTGGGTACAAATCTTTTGGCTAAACCAGCACAAACTATTTGTGGTTTCTGTCTCACTACACACATGTTCATTAGCAGTCCCTCAACGTCTTTTTCCGTTCCCTTTTCTATTCGAATCTATTTCAAGTAAAATCAGCAATTAAATTGTGCAAATAAATAAAAAAAATTTTGAAGCATACTCGATTCATGAGAACTCCAACATAGACAGATAAATCTGAGCAGATTTGAGATGCCTTAAAATAAGCAGGGATGACATAATTAAAGTACTGATTGATCACTGCAAATGATGGAATATTTCCGGGAGCCCGAAATGGCGGGAGTTCTCCGATTGGTTTGATTGGCTTGGGATACTTTGGGTAAAATTCTTTCAAGTATGTGTCCAATGCGACGAAGGGGTCTACTGTCAATTTTAATATTAAATAAAATGATCAAAATATGTCTTCTTTTTTTAAATAAATAATTTTGACCTGATCTTTCCTCTCTCTCTATGTCCGAGAGACTCAATGAAACAGAATGAGATGGACGAAAGATTGAAACTAGAAGAAGAAAGAAAAATGGAGTCATTTGCCACAAAGACAAGAATGCCATTTTTAATTTGATTTTTTTCCAAAATGAATTGAGATCAATTCATTGGAAACCACATACAGAGAATAAGTCACTACTTTTACTGATTGTAATTGACTGTAATACAAAATTCCAATCACAAAAAACAAGTTAGGAATGACTGATGACAATAATTTATTCAACAGGAGCAACTAAACTTGTTATGTAAGAGGACAAATGAAAACTTTCATTTTAATGTGGGATCCATGTTCCACGTAGATTTTAAGCTTCACTTTCAATCTGTTTAATTGTAATAAACTGTGCCTCATTCATAGTCAATAATTAATTATAATTAAGTAATACTTTTACATTCATGAGGTAGGAATTGATGCAATGAATTCATGAATGACTGATGAACAAAATTAGGTAATAGTAGAGAGACCCCATGCCAGTAAATTTCCATCAAATCTTCCCCACAATTCTGTCAATGGTCTAATTTAAAATAAAAATGTCGGAAAAGTAGAAGGACGCTATAATTAATTAAAAAGAAGACAAAAAATGGGTACAATCATAATAATATGATTTATTTCATTTGATAATACATTCAATTTTGGACTGATACATATATATTAATATTTAATATATACCTCAATTTATAAGTGTGTAAACCATCAACACATATTTCACTTAACATCAACTGTTTTTTTAAGTAAAACATTTTACTTAAATTAATTAACAATGATTTAACATTCAATGATCATAAATTTGTATTTACAGTAAATCATAGTGAGTATACGACATGTCAATTATACTTATACGTTACATAATGGAACTATAATGTAAATATGATTTAAATCATGTCTTTTTTTAAAATTCTTCATCTTACTTAAACTGTAGAATTAAAATTATGCTCAGCAATAATTTTTTAAAATTTAAAACGGGCCCACAAGATAAATTGCATAAATAACATAAAAAAATAATTAATTATTTAAAATCCATTTAACGATATAAATTACAACATACATTATAATAAAATGTCTTTAATAGTGGAACAAAAGGTTTTTAAACATGAAAGAACAAAAGCACGATACATTTCATGTTCTGAGCAAAAACAAAGAAGAAAAAAAAACCTGAGTTGATTCAAAAAAACTAAAATTGGGAACTAAATTATTCAGTGTTTGATGATGATGAGCATAAAACAGAAACTAATATTCGATACTCTTTTTGAAAAAACTGTATGATAGGATATAAATATTACTTGTAAAATAATAATAAATTTACAGTATATATTTAACAGTTTTATTGCATAGTTTCTTCTTGTCTCTTGTCTTGAGCGTTCAGTCTACGATTAAACGTATTATTTTATTTATTTTTTTTATATCCAGTGAGTATATTAGTTTTGTTTTATATTTAATATGGAGGATTATTCTATATTTTTAATAATATTTGTGTAGCAAGTTTTGTTTTTTAACATGTAATCAGTGTTCAGTGTCCACACAAGTTTTTACAATTTACAACATATAATATGTATTTTTTCCCTTAATAATATAATATATTGTGTGTGTGTCATAATTTTTAATCTTAATTAAATATTAATATTATTTAAACTAGATTCTATAATCCAATTTAAATGTTCTAATATCTAGAAATATTTTTAAGTAAGTAGTTTTAATACTAATTTTATGTCAATTAGTCGTATTAATAAATTGTTTTAATTTGTGTTGTACACTTAAACTGTAATTAGCAAGTGTCAACAATTTTTAAAACGACACCGTTTTCTTAACAGTGACTGCGTGAGCACTAAGGCTGTTACATGTTTCTTTGTTGACCATTTTAATAGAAGAAGTGGACGCATATCCAAAAATCAATTTTGTCATCAATTTTTTTATTTAATATCAATTTTATAAATGACAAGGGATTTCCGATTCTCTCTTTGTATAATTCTGTATTTAGCACTTTCGATTTTTCTTTTTTTTCAAAAGAAAAAACTTATCGACGTTTAATCATATCGAGTAGAGAGCCACGTCCGGTATTTTTAATAAATTTTTTTCGAGATCGTTACGAGATTTAATATCATTTTTTTTGTCCATCATATTCTAACATACTTACTCTTAATACTACTGATTGCTCTACCTACTAATAATATTTATTTTATAATCATTGATGGTGACTAAATTAGTTTTTTTTTTTACAAATTTTGGTTTTTTTTGGTTACTTTTTTTTTATACATTTTGGAAAACACAGTTACAGTTTTTTTAATTTTATTTTGTTGACTAAGACTATATCACATTTAGGATAAATGAATGACTTTATACAAATAACAATGAAAAGGAACATAAAGGGGGTATTTGCTAAATATACAGTAGACATTTAATTATTTTACTCTATTGGAAATGATATCAAATCAAACTCAAAAATTGACTACAAAGAAATAAATAATTGGGAATTCTTCTCAGTTATCACAATATATACAATTATTATACAACTACAGTATAGTGTATATTGTAAAACACAAAAAACAACAACCAAATTATACAATTACATTTTATCATCTACAAATACATAGATAATATGTATATTTATGTATACCGTCAAGTTTCTATCAGTACATTTTGTTTTTTCTTGTTTTGTGTGTGTGTGTGTGTTGAAAATATTTCTAATTTTAATAATTAAATCACAACAATTAAATTAAAGGAATTTTTTCACGAGGTTTACCTAAAGTAAGTACATTCTAGACAATGAAAAATCAAATTAGAACAGTCATCTAAATTACATTGTATAAAATGACTGGATGATTCTAGAAAGATAGAAGGAAAGAGGAAGGAGTTGAATAAAGTTGGAGAGATGAATAGGGAGATGCAGATGGAGTAGAACAACATGTCCATTTTTTGGGGTGACAGTAAATTCTCTCTGGTTGTTATTTTTTTATTTTACAGGCTCAATATTTTTGTTTGTAATCATTGGACTGTAATTAATAATGTATATAATATACATTGTAGTGTTTGTCACTATTTTTTTACAGTTGTCGTTTACTGGTTCAAAAAACTGGCACTAAAATATCACAAAATTCGTAAACGTGCTTTGGTGTTTTCTTTTTAGTAATACCTATTTAATTTTATTATTACAATCTTTTTTTCGGCTGACACTACTTCTATGTACTTACACCCCAAAAGTTGACGGGTTCTTTTTTCTTATCTCTCTCTTTCCCATTCCATTAAAAGATTAAGAACTTTGTTTTCTTTTGCCAGTTAACGTCATCATCGTCACTATCTGTAGTTCGTTACAAATTAAATCTAAATTTATCTGTAGTCTCTTGATTGCTGCTCCAGTCAGCTGAGTGAGCTATTTCTATTTTGATGATGAGTATGATGTTATATAGTAAAAGTAAAGAATCATTTTAATTTAATTTTGACTCTCGTGTTATTCTTGTCGAGTCATGACTTTTAGCCAACATTCACTCTCAAAGAGAGAATAGAAACTGAATGTTGGCCAAGGTTAGGGGAGAAAACTGGCTGCTGCTGCGGCAAGTTACATTTTTGATTAATTATAGCACAAATCAACCAGATTGTGTTCTTTTTTTCATCATCCTTAAAATTCCACAATATATATCTTTATGAGTTACAACGTAAACTCATTATTATTATTTTTTGAATGTTAGTTAAATAAAATCAAAATTTTTTGAATGTAATCTACATTCGTAGAAATTCTCATTTGACTTTTGTCAAAAAAATTAAAACAAGGACTAGAAAATTGTAAAATCAATTTCAAGGGGATCCTATTGATGCCAATGATTTAAAAAAAATTAAATATAGACCCAGTCCTATAGATAACAAAAAAAGGAAGAAAGATTACAAATCCCGGGATTTACTCATACTCCCTTTGTAGAATACAACTGGGCCGTCATCCTCCACGAATTTACAGTTGCGATAGGCCCTCCACAGCGCCAACCATATTGGGGTCTCATCGACCATTCGGTATTTCCCAAGAATCTTGCTGATGGCCTCAGTGGCCTCCTCAGCATGATAGAATGGTAATTTGGGGAAGAGATGATGACAGACATGGGTGTCCGAGATGTGATGAAAAACCCCATCAAGCCATTTCCCAAAGGATCTGTCCACAGTACAAAGAGCCCCACGAAGCCAGTACCAGTCTTGGCTACGGAAATGAGGAATGAATGTGTCAGTGTGTTGGAGGTAAGTGATGAGAACCAAGTGGTAGTTGGTGATGAGTTGAGGGACTCCATAGTAGAAGAAAACATTGGAGCATCCATAGGCATAACAGAGATAAATTATACCCCCAACCCATGAGAAATACACTATATCACTGATTATGATATCATTCCTTTGTTTCGGTAGAAAGATGACGGCACTTGGAGAGAAACTATTTTTTTAATAAAATAAAATAAAATGTCAAAATGTGAACCATTTTTTTCAAAAAATTAATTTGTTATTTTAAATTAAATAAAAACTCACTGGTTGGCATTCTTTCCCTTGTATTTGAGTGGACCGCTAAGATTGAAGACGAGGTAGAGTGGTAGAAGACCCGCAAATAACATTCCAATCATCCTCACAAAATTGAATATTGGTGACTCTTCTAACATTTCAACCCAAATGGGCTCCATCCGGGAACGTGTTGGAGGGACAAAAACTTCTTCTTCTTCGGCACTTCCGGTATGCATGTGATGTTTCCGATGACTTATTCTCCAATTGTGGTATGGGACTAGGACGAAGGAATGTAAAAGTAGACCCATTACCTGTAATAGTAAAATCAAATATTAATTACAATTGTTATTACTCAACTCAACTGGGTTAGTGTATCTGTAGCTATACACTCAAATAATTGAACAAGGAGAGAATTAATTTTAAATGAAATCTTACATCATTCACCAGAGGATATTCTGAATAGGCCTTTTGAGAACAAAAAAAAAGTTACTTAATTTTAATCATTGTTTTTTCTAACTTATAGTAAGTAGTACACTCTTATTAAAATTGAATTTTATTTATTAATGTACATGTTACAAATGAATAATTAATGTCCTACGTACCTCATGTCCACATTCATGTGCAAGAATCCAAAGGCCGAACATGTATGCACCCTGGACAAACCAATAAGCTGGCCATATAACCCATGAAAAAAATGAAGGTAGCGGTAAGTGTTCTATCCATGTGGCACAATAGAAGAGACCCGCACACATTCCCACATTGTGTACAGTGTACAGAAGAGCTTTCAGTGTTGATCTTTCAAAACAATGTGGCGGGATGACGTCTCTCAATTCTTTGAGAGTGAATGGTGGTTTCTCCAATGGCAGGGGATCAGGTGCTCCCTTTAAAGGCTGATAGCCATGAGCTACAGGAGAGAATGGTTGCTTTTTCACTGGATCCGGCATGTGCCCTACCCAAGGCTGCTTTGTCACCGTCTCCGTTTCTACCATCTTTTGCTCCATCCTTTAATTTAATTTAAGGCTGACTGGATGAGAGAGTCCACTATTTTACCACAAGACAAAAAAAAACCACACCACAAAGGATCAATAATTAATTTAAAAATCAATTCATGTTCTTATGTACATTATAGATATATAACTCTAATTTTAATTCAATCCTCAACTTGATGAGAATCACCGACAAAAAAATAAAACATTAAAGCCCTCTCAGTCTCACCTATAGATATAAAATCAATGGAATGTGAATATTATAAATACTGGAGAAACTACAGATACTACTACTACTAGAATATATATCTGTACACACACACACACACGTTGTCTCAATTTTCGAGCCTTTATTCTATTTCTATTATCGAGAGAGAGAGAGAGAGAGAAAGAGGAGACCCGAGTAAGTAAGCCAAAGTCAATATAGAGAAGACTCTCTCTCTCTCTTCTTGTTTGAAGGAATAACGAGAGTCACACTAACGAAAGAAAGAAGATGGTTGCGGTTCACCTTGTGACTTTCACGGTGGTTTCAAGCTTTACCTTCGACTCGAGCTCGTGTAGACTTTTGAATTACGTCACAATCACCAGAGTCCCGGTTTCCACTCATCCTCTTTCCTGTAGAAAAGCAAGGAGGCAGATAGAGAAAAAAGAGAGAGGAGTGAAACCAAAAGATGAACAAAAAGAGAGAGAGAGAAAAAGTTCACTTCTATTCTTAATCTTACGCCAGTAGACACGACTCACGCCAAAATCTCATCATTTAAATTGGCAGCCTGTCCCTATATCGATCAACTATCCTGCTCCTCCTGTCTTGTACTCTAGTCCTCACTCAACTTTAACATTTAAAAGATTTACCTTCAAAGTAATAAATATAGAATGAAGAGTGAGAGAGAGTGCCCTTTGTGGAGAAAGAAAAAATGGAAAAAAAAGATTTACCAATCTTCTACATGTCCCTGTCCATTAGTTTTTGTTTTGTTTTTTTTGTACAAATAATACAAATATATGTGTACATATATTATGGCTGAAAATCAGAACATGCGAGAAATGGCATTTTAAGTGAACATTTTATACGACTTTTATGCTCTCAACTTGTCCCTGCTTTCCATCAACTCTCTCTCTCTCTCTCTCTCTCTCGACAGCAAAACCGAGACAAACTCACCGAACAAACAAATTGTACATGAGAAAACAACAACGGAGCGTACGAGTACGAGAGAGAGAGAGAGATGGATTGTGTCAACAACATGGGTATTGTGTTTCCTGGCACAGTTTACAGACGACAAGGCCGTTTCTTCTATAAACCAGACCAGAGAAAATTGACTTGAAAAGCAAAAAAAAGGGGAATTCTTTTTTCATTCCATTTTGTTCAATGAAGACGTCACAATTCATCAAGACAAGGAGACAGACAGGGGGGAGAGGCAGAATAGAATCAAATGTCATGAAGAACAAGGAGAATAATAAAAGGATGAGTCTATTTATTTATTTGTAATTTCAGAGACTCCCATAATATATATAGACACTTCCATGTACATATATTATTGGTTCTTCCGCCTCTCTGCTTCCTCCCTCCAATGTCTACGCTCGAATAGTCACCATCCTGAATACAAGAAAATAGGAAAGAGCCTTCTAGACACAAACAATGCTCCTCTAGATCAAACAAGACAAGTTAATAAGAACCAAAGGGGAAAACAATCAAGAATTGTGAACTCTTTATACATAATCATTTTGGAATAAACTTATCACAGGTCTACATCTTCATCTCCCCATGAATTCAAAATTCATTGAGCAAGGGAAAAGGGGAGTCCAAGAGATGGAAAATTCCATACAGACGCCCTCCGGAAATAATTCAGTACGAGTAGAACAAAAGATCCAATATTTTGTCATTGTGTGCCCAGTGAAAGGGGAGGAGAAGAAATAAAATTAGAATTTTTTGTTGTATTTATTTTAAAAATAATTTTCTAATCAATTATTTCAATCTACTCAATTCTCACTCTCTCTTGCTTTATCTCCAAAATAAAAAGTTAGCCATAAATAAATAGCTCCTTCATTCCATTTAAAAAAAGGGCTGAAAAAGAGGGGGTATAAAGTTTCTTCAATTGGCAAAGTTGAAAACTGCAAGTTTTTGTGAATGTGCAAGTACAACTGCATTGCGAAAAAAAATACCACGTTTTTTTATAATGCCTTGATTCCCTTAACTCCGTCACTCAGCCATCTCTCTATCCATGTACATTGTACAATGTACACAAAATAGAAGAGTTTGCCATGATATAGTACATGACCATTTTATTATGGAGCCACGCAACTCTCATGCATTCAACATTACAAATTCCACTTTGATACATAACAAAAGAGAGCCTCTCTCTCTCTCTCTCTCGAGTTACAAATGTTTGTACATAATTTATTTGGGATCTTTATTCTCTATCTCTCCAGTCTCGTGCACTACAAGAACGTAAACAGCCTTTTGCAGAAGAGTAAAGTAGTAAATAGGCAATTGTTTGTTATGTACTTTCACGACTATAACGGAAATGTTTCCTTGGTATGTAAGCTGAACTAATATCTGTACAGAATAAGAAAAGTACTGGAAAGTGAGAAAACTAAATTTAGCCACATAAGCAAACCACTACGTGCTAAGATTTACCTTTGACATTTTCAACCAAGGATAACAATAGAAAATATCTACTACTGTATAACAGTCAAACTCAAACTATCGGAAAAAGTACCCCCTCCTCTCCTCAAATTTCTTCCCAAAAAAACCATCCTCCATCCTCCTTTCCCCTTCCCCTTGAACTTTAGCATTGTCATGTCATTTTGACTCTGACTCTGACTCTGAGTGAAAGAGACGGGGGGGGGGGATTCATTGAATTGTCTATTTGTGTATTAGAATCTTCTCTGTCATTTTATTAATCGTACAAATATAAGTAACACTCTATATAAGTTGCATTGGGGTATATCAAACACTACTACTTGGATATTTTTACATGTCAAATTGAATGCATTTTCCCTACGAAAGAATTAGTTATTTTTGATAGAGCTCACTTGATCTATTTATACAATTGGTGGAGTTCTTTCTATTTGACCCATATATTATTGGCCTATATAATAAAAAATGTAATGGAGATACTCATTCTCTATTCCACTCCCCCTTTTCCCGTCTTGTTTTTTTTCCTTCTAGTTTTTAGTGTTTGGGTGAGCTGGCCTGGAAAAGAAATGATTTATTGCTCCTCAACTAGGAGTCCACAGAGAGGAGGAGAGAGTGCATAAAATATTGTGTATGTTTGAATTCTATCGTCTATACACTCACTAGTTTAGCATCCCAGTGGAACGTGTATTTTTTTACTACTACTACTACATACTACTATTTTTCCCTCAATGTTATTGTTACTTTTACTTTCACCATCATTTTTGTTATTCTACAACTACCTTTACCTTTATATAGCAAGTTTTTTTTGCTTATTCCATTATTTTTCTATTATACATGCAGTCCCTCTCTCGCGTAATATTCAAATTTCTTTTTTTTATGATGGAAATTGGGTTCTTGTTCATAGACTCTTTATTGTGAAACGTCCAAAAGGAGGAACGTGGTAAGAGTTAAAGGGAAATTGGCAAGTTTGTACAATGTGTACTGTCTGTGATAAAGTATAGGTAATGGAATAGGCGTTACTAACACAGACCAACAAGAATAAACTTGATTGATATTTTTGGTATAAATATACATAGTGTTTTTCTTTGATGAATTATGAGCAAAATGTCAAAGTTGAAGGTTGAATTATAATCCTCCCCTATGATCCTGATGTATCTCTACTTTTGTCTCTCTAAATTCACCCAACTCGTAACCCTAAAGTGCTACTAATCTCCGTGGTTGTAATAATTTAAAACAACATTTTCGGAGGATGAAGAATCTTCATTGAAGAGGGACAAAAAAAGTCGGTTTTTTTGTGGAGAGAGAGAGGGTCAAAGCTAAAGTGTTTTTGGTGACTGGATGTTTTCTCCACGTGTCATCGTCTTTCATCCACTTTTCCTTGGATAATAAGCCAAGTTATGTAGGTTTATGGTTATATTGCTGAGCTCAGCTTGAGAGAGAGAGAGAGAGAGAGTCGTGTACGAGTTACATCGAGTTGACAACGTCTCAACGATGATTGACGAGGGTTCACGATGTCGGTTTGTCTGTTTTTGCTGGAGAGAGAGAGAGAGAGAGGAAGAGGACATGATATGGCTAATAAATTATCCCCACTATTTATTCTCATGGCAGATTCTGATCCCGCTTGTCAATTAAAATACTGACACTGCCATTGTTCCACTCTATCGAAAAGTGTACAGTGTCGAGTGGAGCTCAGTCATGGAAAGGAGATCTCGATTATTATACAACTGAGGAAGCCTATGTCTCATTTATTCTACAGATGAGGATGACAATAATCGTAAAGCTTATCCTCCTCCTCCTCCTCCTGTGAATCATTTATCTTGACAACTCAATCTGTGATGAATAGATATTTCACAAAATACTCACACTCACAGGTCACACTCAGAGAGACAGTCCTAGAATTATTAAAAACTATTTTCTTTTCACTAAAATTCTCAACTTTTTTTCGCAAATTAATCCTTGTCTTGAATTTTGAATAAATTTTAATATCTTTTTCATGAAAGATTACCATAAACTTGTGAGAGTTCAAGATGAATTATTATTTTAAGGTTTGGTCGATACAAAACTGAAAATGAAATTGGCTATTGTATTCATAACTAGGTTTTGACCAAAATATTATTTTTATTATCAGAGATAAATGTAATGTACCCCTAATGTGCAAGAAATGAGGACAGACTGATGGTTGTAAAAATTACATAAATACACTTAAAATTGCACTCATCCTCCTTTCATGTGTGATTATTATAATATGTAAAATACACTAAAAACAGCTGTGAATTTCCAGACAAGATAACGATGCAAGTAGAGGAAGAGAGGAAGGTGGTGAATGTTGAATTAATTATAAACTCATCTCACAAACTACAAACATAAATCCTCACACTGTATCATCATAAATGATAGAGATTTTTATGAGTATTTTTCTCTCTTTTCATACAAATTCTCAAAATTTTCCTCTTTTCTAAAGAAGAGATTTGAAATAGTGCAACAACATGGAAGGGGGTAAGTGAATCAAAGGATTGTATGCAAGACAAAATCTACAAGTACTAGTGCAGAAAGAATCACTTAAATGTTATAAATAACTAGGACAAAAATACAATTATAATAAAGTAATAAAAAGCAACTACAAATGTGCATCTTTTACTCAACCTCAACATCATAAAACAAACACTGACTTCTCTCAAACTTTTCATCTTTATCTAGGTATTCATCATGTACATATTTTTGGATCGTACTGTTTTTTGAGCAATAAGGAAAAAAAATTAAATTATTTCTACAACTTTATAGTAGCCTGCCTCTTCAGAAACTTGGCGATTCAACTAATTGATGTAAGAAATGATGTGAAATTGATCAAAGGTCAAAATATTGGTAGGTACCAGTATACATATTAGTATTGAGTAGTACTAAAAAAACAACTGGAAATTTTCAAGATGGAGTTAATTTTAAATACCCACCAGCACACATGTACGACAATTGAGACCATTGATTATTCTTTTTTTGGTGGCCCAGGTATACAATATCACCTATACTTTTCTTATGTACCTGTTATTGATTCCCCATTATTTCAAGCGTTGACACATTCATGACAGAATTTTGACAACTTTCCTAACCAAACGACCATATATAAGAATATGTACTATATAGGATCTAACATCCATACTGGGTTGCAAGTAATTGGAAGAAGCTCCATTTTTATCGATTAATAATGAATAGAAAATAAACATTGATCAAGCTACTAGTATTTCCCTAAAATGTCAGTATGTACAACTATATCACTACATTTTACCGAAAAAACCCCTTTCCCTGAACAAAACTATCAAAACTGTATATGTTTTGGGTCACCTATTCTCAACTTCTTCAATCTGGGAATTATAAATGAAAATATGGATTGTTCTCAAAAAATTGTGTATGGAACCTATAATACTTAACGTGGAACCCCGAAAATTCAGATGCGATGGATTCTTTCCATTGAATTTCAGAATACTAGTTCTGAGGTCAACACGACTTTGAGTAGCCCAAGTACAAAAAGAGCAACAGAATTAGTTGTTATATGGAAATGGAATCGAAGGTTGAAGTATATGTACATGTACTTATTAATATTTGTGTTATGTATGCTTCCTGTGTTTTGTTTGTTTGTTGTTATTTGGTGCTGGTTGGCTATTTATAATGATATTGATTATTTTAGCTCTACTTATCATCAAATTTAATTCCATTTGTTTTTTTCATTGATGTATCTGTACATGTTTCGATTAGACTAGGTGACCTAGTTAATTAAGTAAAAAAGATGATGCGGTTTTGAGGATATCACATCGATTAGCCCTCGTATAACATTATGGCAAGAAAAAAGTTTCAGTTTTGGACTTTTCCTAAAGGGATTTAGTTGGAGAGATTTTCTTGGAATATTAATACTCTCTTACACATATTATGTACTCGTTACAATTCAATCATGACAAGTTTCTATACTCTTAATCCTTTGGATACGATTTAAGTAGTATACTTGCTGTATAAAAGGATTTTGTTATAATTCTGTCCATGAAAGTCCCTTTTTTGTATCCTATTTTCTAATCGGATGAACATTTCTTGAGAAAATACCTATTTCTTTTATGAGAAGATACTTACTACTTATCTATTATATAATATGTACACATGAATAAATTTATTCCAAGAAAAACTTTCTTACCTCTTTGGAAATATGGAAGATGAATATTTTTTTGAAGTTGTTGAACAAGATTCAATTTTCTTCTTCTTTTTCTCACTCAACCAAATTGAATTAATGTCAGTACGAATTTAGATGATGACGAAATCAATAGTATTTTTCTGATAGAAGTGATGAGGATGTGCTAAAATTGGGTGTTATGTATTTTTATGTAGAGGATTTGAGTCACGTTAAATTTAAAAGTTTAAATTGAACTTAAATGGTTCAAAGTTTTGTTCCAAAAGGGAAGTCAATAATAATAATTATTGAAAATTAGTATTAATGAACATCATTTCCTTTCGAACATTTTTTTATGGACGTTGCATTCAGATCAAAGTACCTAAAGCAGTACTCAATGGTAGTGATGATTGGCTGTATTTTTTTTAATTGCAGAATTTTCAAAATACTGTCTTCAGTTTTCTCCAGCTGATTATGACGAATGACGATGTCTCGTTTTTTTTTGAAAAGAGACGAGGTCGAGATTTGGACGATGATGAAGCAATTTATTATTTTAATTAATTCACGTATCGGTTCAACAACACTTGAAACACTTATGTACTGTAGTACCGTCGTCTACAACGCACCGCTGAAAATAATTAAAATAAAATAATAAATTTCAATTAGGACATGAAAATCACACAAAAATTAGTGTACATTTCTAAATATTTATTAAATCCGGCAATAATCTCAATCAACGAGTAACAATGCTCCCATTGTTACTCGATAAGACTCATGCCTCTTAAATATAAATATTATTAAAAACTTTGAACCACTTCAGTTTTTTTACTAGTATTTTTCCACCTTTCTGTTCTTTTAATTTTTTTCTTTTACAAAACAATTAGCAAACAAGGTCCAAAAAAATCTAATATAAATGTTAAGTATCCTAGTAAAATGCAAACTTGTAGAACTAACTTTTATAGATAAATATAATTTTTTTAATATACTCTGTAGCAAATAATGATGATTAAAATAAACTGAATTAATTATAATCATACTTACCGTTGCAGTTTTTTAGTTGATTGTTATAAATAAATAATAACCATGATTCTACTATCGACGCTCAAAATTAAGCAGTCAACTCACATCATTATTACATTTCGACTAATTTTTTTGACACAATTGCACCACAAGATTTTTGCTGATTCTTTGCAAAATCTGGAAAAAATTTAAAATGTTCAAAAAGAAAAAAGTAGTTGACGAGGACAAGACTTAAAAGACTTGCACGCGAACTGTCAAAAGAACTCTCACTCACCACCGAGATATGAACGAAGACTGAGGAGAGGAAGCCAAAGAGAAAAATAAACAAGACACTAAAAATATAAATTTTCCACGTCTCTTCCCTACAAAAAAAGATGAGAGTCGTTCAACTTGATTGTAAAACTACAGATGCTTATATTTATTATTATTTATTTCAATTCCAATCACTTTTTTTATCCAGACCCTTCAATCCAAAGCAAGTGGAAGGAGAGAGAGACTAAAGTTGATGAAAAATAAATTGACAAGTTTTGTAGTGACCCAGGATACTTCTCAAGGTGCGCTCTAGAGTAGGAGCAAAAGAGCTTTGAAGACACGACTTTGTGAAAAGAGTGTTAGACATTGGACTCGACGAAGGATGAGGAACTTGTGCATGTTACACTGTAAACTTTGAAAATACATGTAGTAACCATTATATACCTCACTCTTACTCTGCACATATATAGAACAAGCTTGGATTCTCTCCCCGATTGTCGTCTCCGCAGAAAAGCAATCGATATTTCTTTTCCAGTGCAAAGTCTGGAGAACTCTCTCTGTCTATAGGAACTGGAGGAAACTTTATACAAGTTAAATATACATTCCATATATGAGCACATATACACAAACATCTTCCTATTCTACTATTATAAATTCTACATGCAATTTTCTCTCTCTCTAGTCTCCTCCTTGTATATACAAACAAAACGAAACGGGAGGCAAAAACCCGTTGAAACTTCCACAACCAAATTATCTCTTATACTTATACATATGCACATACACTCTACAGCTTATTATATTGTAGCATGCTCAAAAAAAACCGGCATTACAGATACTATAAAGTAACATACATAAGAACGACATTCCACTTTGTAAAGGATCTTCCAAATGTGGACCCCGAAAATATTTGAGGATGTACATTTCTATCTCTAAAGTTCATGTACAGCCTAGGCTCCTTTTTTTTACTTTCCTTTTTGAAATTTAACCAGGCGGGCTTGAGTTTCAGCTGGTAGTCGTGTGTGTGTTTCTAACATATAGAGACAGTAAGATTGTGATGGTTGTATAGGTAGACTCAAAACCGTAGTAAAAAATTTTTCCCTTTTTGAGAGAGGGAGAGAGAGAGAGATGAACTTTGGACCCATGTGGAAGTTGTACAGTCGTTGTCGTTGCCTGCATGGGCAGTTTCTGTGCGCAGTGGAATAAATCAATAATTTTCCCGAATTCCTTCCTTTTTGCCTCGTTTTACTACTTTTTTTGGCTATATATGCATTTATAACCTCCAATGTGTAATTATATGAGAGACTCAAGAAGAGAGAGAGAGCAGATTTTCTCAATCTCTTTTATGACTATAATGTGAAAAATATTTACATAATAAAATCAAAAGAAGCTTGTGAGGTTTCTCTCTCCTCCTAAGAAGCTGTAAAGTGTGTTGAGCTTTTACTGTGGACAAATATTAGAGTCAAATCCCATATTTTTATACAATATTACTACACATCTGGATATCTACATGTACATGAGTGGAGGGAGAGAAACAATGGAATGTTGGGGAGTTTTTTTGCAGCTCCAGTTCCAGTTGCCAACTACTACTTTTTATGTTCCCTCCGTTGACACACTAGAATTGGCGTGCCACGTGCCCTCCAACTCCCAACATATATCCAGCATCAGGCTTGACTTTCCCCGAATCCGAATGACGTGTGAGGCACCCTTTCCAAATCTATGTTACCCTCTTTTTCTCTCCTCCAGCTCAAAATGATTCTTCTTTTCCGTGTGGTAAACTGGGAGCCAAAAAAGTTTTCTCCCTTTAATTTCACCATACGTGTGCCCCCCTTGCTCCTCAGGTAGGAGTAACTACATGGGAAAGTACTCTTAAGCTCTTTTTCCAGTTTCCAGTGGAATGATACAAATATAGCACATGTATATTTTAAATATAGATTTTGACCTTTGAATTTCTATGGATTTTTGTTTGGTGCTCTCTCACACGAGGATAAATTCTTCTTTCATCATCGAGACAATTAAAATGAAAAGTTTTTTTTGTTGCATTTTGTAGAATGATCAAATAGCTTGGATATTTATGAGTTTTTTAATGTTTTATGAGATATGATGAAATTATTTGGAAATTGTTTGTATTTATTTAGCAAAAATTGTCAAGTTTTGAAATTTATTACGATACGACTGTCGTAATTCTTTCATGACTGTCAATAAAATAAAATGATTACTTTTGTGTGACAAAATTTAATTATCAGTTATATAATTTATTGTGGACAGTATAAGTTTAACAATAAATAAAAACAATAAATAAATATTGTACAATAATTTTCAGAGTAATGTGTCCGGCTCCACTAAAAATTCAGCTAATTTTGCTGAAGGATTCTCTTTCATTAGTGAAAAATAGAATGGAAATTTTCCTCCTCCTCTGATGACCACTAAAGGCTCATTGGCATAGCTTTTTGAAACTAGAATGATGGTATTTTTTCTGAGAATAAAATTAAATTCAATCCCCACATGATTGGCAGTATTGGCTGGGACAGTTTCGAGAAAACCTTCCTCATTGACGTACATGTAATCACCATACAATGAATTTCTGATACGAAAAGTTTCTGAAGATGAAGTAAAGTCAATATTCCACACAGCAGAGCGTGAGTCTGAGTAACTTTGACTGGCTTGAATGTAAAAATTTAGTCGATCTTTTCGGTTCTAAAATATTTAAATATTTTTAAAATCTCATTATTTATAATGAAATTGAATATGATTGTTGTGCATAATAATGTGTAGCATAAAACAACCGTTAATTTGTATAATAAATCAATTTATATTTTATGATGTATTAAAAAACACACCTGATCATCTCGCACATGCATATAATTCCTTCCGGATCGTTTTTCATAGTAGACAATGTTGACATTCCTCCCTGAGACAGCATACTGTAAGCATCGAAAATACATTTAAAAATTTGTACAGATACTAATATGCACACACTAAGTACGTAGAATATAAAGTTAACTGACCTGAACTGCTTTAGGGATTTTAGAATAAATGCTAGAATAATTAAAATTAATAAATAATATAAGTACAACAATGTAAAATATTTTAAGTTTTTATAACTGAAGGGTCATAGTTGACTACAACAAAAATATGATTGACATCAATTTATAATATCATATACTTTTTGATGATACGATTAATACATTAATTATCACTATTACCTGGAACGTACAGCATTCCTTTCTTTTAGAAATTGAGCAATATAAAATACTTCAGTGCCGTCAAAATTATCCTGAGTTTTCATCCCATTAATAAGAAAATCATAAAGTCGAGTCTTCTCTACTCCGTGTAATCTTCTCAAAAACGGAAAGACGGGACTATTTTTTTAAAAAATTAATAAATTTACAAAGAATTCAAACTTTTTAAAAAGATTTAGTCGGATTATTTTTAAAATGTTGAACCTGGTATTAGAATTATTACGAGCATAAGCTAGAGTGACGATGTCACGAAGATTTTCATTAGTCTCAACTAAATTGGATGCTGTCATCATTTCAATTTTTGTCCAGAGTACCAACGCATCATCTAATCTCCCCGAGAGCATAAAATGAACACAATGATCCACTAATCTGCTCATATTGTACCGACGTTCCATCTCCCCCATCTTGACATAGACAAATTCTCATTAAATTAATTTAATTAATATTTATGAATTTTACACAAATTGAAATTCACCTTTGTGTACATGGCTTGAACTGACATGGTATCCATATTACTAGGACTGGAAATGGGTTGTGGTACTAGAGGAATCATGGGGGTCATTGTTTTGTTCAGTTTTTTTGTTACTTCTTGAATCTGTACATAAAATTAATGTTAAAATGAATAGAAATAAAGTTTATTTAATTTTACAAAAAATAAATCTTTCATGTGACCTGTGACTCAATCATTTCAAATCGTTTAGAGACAGTATTTTTAAAGTCTCTAAATTTTTGAAGAACTTCAAAATAAGCGTCTTTAATGTATTGAAAACTCTGATAAAATCCCTCATTTCCAGGAACAGCAGCAGCTGGCATGAGAGTTGGATGAGGAAAAGATGTGACTTTGGCAAATAAATCATCTAATTGTGATTTTAATTGTGAACTAGAACTTAATTGTTGATTCAGATTTTGAGATGGAGTAGACTCCTTAGAATGTGCCATAATGACCGGTGTTTTCGTAGTAGTCGTTGGAATTAATTGTTGTTGTTGTTGTTGCTGGGGTTGAGCAGGGGTTGATGGAGATGGAGAAGACATTGAACCCGTATCCGGATTTTTCTTCAAGACAGGAGTTTTATTATTATTATTCTTATTATGAATGGAAGATGAGATTGGAGATGATGTGAGAATGGGATGAGACTTAATTATGAGGGGCTGAGGACGTTGACTAACCGGTGGAGCTGGACTTGATTCATCATCTTCCGCCTCTGTCTCACTCTCAGAATCGGTTTCAAAACGTTCCCTATAAAATAATATCATAATAAAATTGTTTTATAAACATAATGTAAATGTATTATTTTGTCTTACTTTTGTTGAATGAGTCGGTACAAGTCTTCACGTCCGTCAAAACTTGTCACATTTTTCCATCTCCCAGAGTCACTCTCATTTTTGTGCCTGTCCAATCTTGTCCAATTTCCTCCTGGAAAATTGTCAATATGAACTTTTTTTAATCCTAACACTGCTGAGTTTTCAATTCTTGGCCCCCTAATATTATTCACACTGATGGCCATACGAAGGAGTTGAAAATTAAAGAGAAAAACAACTAAAAGTTTTCCATTAAACATTTTAGAGGGAGAAAGACTAGACTACTGAAAAAATTAAAAGGGAAAAAATAATTTAGAAATGGAAACTATATTCAAGCTACAAAAAGGATGAACTTTTTGAGTTGACACTTTTAAATATTCTAATATCATCAAAGTAAAATTGGGGACATTTTGTCTCTTTTTCCCATTGTTTTATCTTTAAGTGCAATGTGTACAGGTAGTAGATAAGCCAGAATTCAAGTTGGCGTATAATCAAGTTGTAAAAACAACACCAAAATGATTTTCTTCCATCCTCTTACCCTTTCCTTACTTAGGGAAACAAGAAAAGCAAAAAAACTGGCTAAACTTGCATATAAAAACTTTGTCAACTTGATCAACAAAAAAGTGGATCACGAGTATCAAGTTCTATGAATTCCCATTTTTGGGAAAAATAAATTCATTTGTATAAATTATTATTTTTACTACTAATTAATTTATCTGTAGTCTCTTCCCTCTCAAACCTTTAAGAGCATCAAAATAAATTAATTTTAAATTAAATATGTCATAAAGTGACTAAACAAATGACCAAAAAGTCTCACTCAAAATATTGGGATAAATTTTGCTGACCCTTCAATTCAAAAACGTTCATGGATCGTCATGACCCGATAAAGACTTCATCAGGGGCCACACAGGCTCAGAAAAATTTTCAAGGGTCTAGACTCTAGAGTCTTGGTTTATAAAACTCAAATTTTTTAAGAAAATAATTGAAATGTAATGTCGAAAAATTAAAGCATAATTTTCCACCAATGTAAGATCCCATGAACTACATTTTTTGGTGTAGAATGAAATTCCACGATGAATGAGTCTAACCCTTGATTATTTCGAAACAGAATGAGCGTTCAATTCAATCTTTTGAAAGGAGACTCTCGGACAATGGATATGTGACAAGCAACAAGGTCATGTTTGTAACTGCTCTGTTAATTGTTGAATTGCCATTCAATTCCTTTTCAAATCATGAATACTAGTTTATTCACCAAAAACAGAGGAACTGAAGCTTTACTTCCGCCTTAATTAATCAGTACATCCAAATCACCACTTAAGATGGACTTCATTTAAAAAAAATTAAAAATTTTGTTTTACTAATATTCAGTGAATAAATTCTTATAAAGTTTCTGTTTATTATAATTCATTAAAATTAATTTTTTTACCATGTTGAGAACAAAAGTTTACAGTGAAAATAATAAAAATAATGGAAATTACAAGTCAATTAATAAAAATACACAATCTCAACATGCGGGAAAGATGACCAAATGATTCCTCACAAATTCCATAGTACAATGTTAATATTTTGGTCACTTATTCTCACTTTAATAAAAATTGGGCATTTTGCAAGTACCCCAGAGCCAGATGAGGGCTACTTGGATTGGTGTGAGGAGCCAGAAAATCGGAAAAGGGTCACAATTAATCAATGCACTGCCGTCTCTTTTGTCTATCCATTTCCTCCTTGTTTTTGTCTAAAAGGAGCGTAAGTAATAATAATAATTATGTTTAGTTAATTTTTAATATTAATTAATTAACTTTTTAATTAATTTAGGGCCACATTGACAGTGGAGGGAACGGAGACCTCAAAATTAATTTTCAGTGATGATGGTTGTTTCAATCAAAAATCAGAGGGGACATTCAATCGAACGATCAAATTGGAGAGAAGTGTGGACAGAAATAAATATTTAGTGGCCATTCTTAATCAAGATCGTGTTGGCTATAGTTTTTATGAATACAAAGAGAGTCATAGGAATCAAGTGATTTTTACTAATTTATCTTATTATGTGTACAATGGTGATGTGATTGACCTCCTCCAAGAATACAAGGGAATCCCAGTGCTCTGTGTTCAATTAACTACAGACCCTGATCAAAAAGACATGGTCAAAAATTATGCTTTGACTACATTCTCTGATGTTTATCTTGTCTTGAATGAAACTTGTGATGGTGGTTCTTCCCTCGATGACACTGACATGATCTCCTCTACTCGTTTGTTTAGTAAAGGTAGTGAATAATTAAAATTTAATTATTAAATAGCTCCAGTTGTTTTAAATAATTGTGATTTAAAATTGTTATTTTGTAGAAAATAGTCAATGTGTTCCTACCTGTCCACCATTAAAAAATAAGGGAGATCAAACTTCAATTATGACGAGAGCTGCAGTTCCAAAATCAACACAGGTAGTCTCTACATTAGATCCTATGGAGTACAATATGGCCAAATCTTGTCAAGAAATTCCACCATCACTTCGTCATTTACATCAAGATTTAAATCGAAGGTTAGTTTTTTTAAAAAGTACAAATGACGGAATTTTTAAATTAGTCAACTAATTACAGATTTTGTGTATTTTTTAAAAAGAATTATGACATGGGCAATTGAACGGTCATTTTATACTCCAATTCAAAAATTCTCTTTCAAAGAATTTGAGCCAAGACGCTCATTCAAAATTTTGGAGAAATTAATTAAAATTACTGAAAGGTATTGTCAACATACAAAAATTCCAGCTGGCTTCCTTCACTCAACTCTTGAATACTTTAAAATTGCTCGTCAAGGAAGAGGCTTCGTTTTTGCTGAGGATTTTAGAGAATCAGAATATAAAACAATTTTAAAATTCTTGACTCGGTGTTTATGGAATATTAAACCTTTGAAAATGAATACACATGGATGTCCCCAATCTGACATTTGGGTAATATTTTAGTCAGTTAAATTTTTAAAATAGTAATTATTTTTAATTTGCCATTAAATTTATTTTGGTAGGTCCAATCTGTTTACAAACCAGGCTCTGACTCAGAAAATTTTACAATTTTACCTACAAGACATCATCAGTATTTTGATCATCACGGTACAGTAGTTAGTATTTTATTTAATAATAATTAATATTAAAATACAAGTTAATTAATTAAATCATATTTTAGTTGTCCTCGACTTCCCCTGGAACATGATTGACCTCGCCAATCAAGTCTGTGTCAAAACTTTCAGTAGCTCTCTTCGATCATATCACATATTTGAGCAGGGAATGGAAAGATTGTTTACAGGAGAACTTCGTAATTTTTGGTACATTTTAAAAATTTTCTTGTGTTTTTCATATATTGATTTTAATTATTTTAATTTGGCTTCAAATTATAAAGGCTTTATCCTGAAACACAGTCATTTTTTTACGATCGTCTCTTCGGCTCTACTTGGATGTCTATATCGAGAAACATTGAAAAATGTATTGATTCTGCTTACATGTTTAATGGTAAAATGTTTCGACTAAATCGTCCCACTTGGATTAGGTTAGTTCGTTTTTTATTTTAAAATATTACCAGTAAAAAAAATTGCACGCAAGTACTCTTTATTAAAACGAACACTCGTTTTTTATTTGTAGCTCCATAAATCCAACTTGGGTCTCCGGAGTGAACAGAAAAAAGGGGACAAATATGCCTCCAATTTGTACAAGAAAACGAACAGACATTCCTCTTGTGTCTACGACACATGAAATTTATTGTCATGTTCAACATAATAAACCATTCCATCCGGTTGACACGACAAATGATACCACTACTTTCTTGACTTGGCCAGATAAAAATAAAATTGAAACCACTGAGGATGCTACTAAATACCTCACCTGGCCGGATAAAGACAAAATAGAAGAGTCAGAAGAGAGATTCTTGACCTGGCCCAGTAAACCCATGCTTGAAACTGGTGATGATAGTTTCATCACGTGGCCGGACAAAGAAAAATTGACGACGGACGAGAGATTTCTCACCTGGCCGAACAAGGAAAAGGTCGCGAAAGGCGAAGACAGCTATCTGTCGTGGCCTGGCAAAGAAAAGATGACGACGACATTGCTCACATGGCCCAAGAAACAAAGTAAAATTACTAATGATCCACATCGACATAATCGTAATACTGATAATCAAGGAGATGATCATATTAAACCTGATGTGAATCAACATTTCACCCCCACCAAAAACTCAAAACTAATAGTCCCCCTCATGAGTAATTCAATAGACGTAGAAACAAATTCCATAACAGCCCAAAAGAAAAGTAAAAATCACAACCATTTATTTTTACAAGGACGTTGAAGACTCAAAGTTGTCACATAATAATTATGGTGCAGTGATTGGTCATTATGTATTCAACCTCACAAATCGAAACATTTACAAGTTTTTTTTATATTATTAATACTTTGTTACATAAACATCAACTACAATGACAAGAATTAACAGAAAAATAAAGTTTGATCTACACATTGTACTACTAAAAATCTTATTCATCTGAAATTAACTAAAAGAGCTGCTACCTGAGAAATGACAAAGTCAATAAAGACAGGTGTTGAAGTTTTCTCTAGGATTCGGAATGAGCCAACTTTAATTCCCATGTTCATAACTGACTTGACTTCCTTGATAACTATAGCCTTTCCATTCATTTGATACGGAGGAATTCTAGAAGCCAGAACTAGAATATTTTTCTTGAGCTCCACAATTTGTCCCGGTATCGTCCCAGCCTTTTCAAATGTGATACAAAAGACTATGCTGAGTCCAGCTGCAAACATGACGTAAATTATACCCACAAAAATATTTTTTGAGAATAGTCGAATGGCGAAGAAAGTCAGCGTCACGCTGAGAGTCATACAAAATAATTTAGAGCCAAAAATTATATTTGCATGAGCTTTGTTGAATAGTCCAAGTGTCACTGTGAGCATCTTCAAATCCCTTAGATTTGAGAGAAGAAATGATGCTGGAATTACTCGACGTAAACGTCTAAATAGAGAAATAGAAATTTAACTTTAATTGGGATTTTTAAATAAATAATAAACCTTTCTTGAAGACACTGGCTAATATTCTCACAAGCAGCTGTACATTTGAGAAATACCAAGAGCTCCACATTTTCAGCAAACCCCGTGAGTACGAACAGACCAATGAGTAGAAGTTGGTCAATGAAGAGGACCAGAAAGAAAGTTGTTGTGTTTTGGTACTCCAATGGCAACAAAGAGAAGAGAAGTTGTATCTGACTTCCGTCCAAGATGAAGAGAAGCATCATTCCAGCCCATTGTGAGAATATTATGACCGGGTGTCCCATGGCGAACCATTCTTGTCTTGAATATTTTGTCCAGTGACGTGGTCCTTGTTTAGAAGCTAAATAAAAAATAATTAAATTTCAATAGACATCATTGTCAATTAATAAATAATTTTGGGTACCTTTCTTTTCAAAGATTTCATTGAAAACTGCAATATTCGTATTCTTGTTTATTAGAAAGAGACTGTACCCCCTGTATAAGCCAAGTAAAAATAAGGCTTTATGACAGTATGACGAATTTGACAATATGACGAGACACACTATGACGACAAATTAATGATGACAGACACTATGACGACTCGGACACTTTGACGACTGCGACCTAATGACGAAGCGACGTTGTGACGACTCCGACTTTATGACGACCAACAAAAATTGTTAAAGTCGGCCGTTCAAAAGTGGGAGATCATCATTTGGAACCATGTGTG